>RCUC01127980.1:0-41989 GCA_003697995.1 Taxidea taxus jeffersonii
TTCTTCTGATTGCATCTTGGGGTCAGCCAGTGATCCAAAAGGCCCTGGCTCAATAGACCATTAGGCTCCCTGGATCTCTCTGCACTGTGCCTTCTTCTGGGACTGCCCTCTAGCCAGTCCTTGGCCAGTTCTTCATCCCTTACTACTCCGCTGGAGCCCATCTCTGGGCAGCTCTCCTTGGCACCTGGGCCTGTGGGGTGTTCATCCTTGGTCTATCTTTGCCATCCTGGGTGGCATTCATTGCACTGACTTCCTGGTTTTCCTCACTCACCTGTGAGATCCTTGGAATCAGAAGCCATGTCTGATCCCTTCAGTTTTCCAGCATCTGATGAAGAGCCTTGCTCAACTGTGTTTCTTGAAAGGAATGAGTGCACAAAAAGGCATCTGTCCCATCACAAGCTTGGGCTTTGTGAGTAAGAAGTTGCTGGATTCTATCTTAGTCCAAGAAAAGGCTGAACTGTGTTCCCTGTTTGTGTTTGACAGACGTTTATGGAGGAGATGACTCGCAAACAGCCTGACGTGGACCGGGTCACGAAGACATACAAAAGGAAGAACGTAGAGCCTGCTCACACGCCTTTCATCGAGAAATCCCGCAGTGGCAGCAGTAGGTTTCTAGCCTCCTGGGTTAGGGTGTTTCATTCTGCCCGTTGGAAGATGAGCACTTTCCAAATCCCTGTCAGAAAATTTTTGGGGGTGCCTGGCTGGCTCAGTCAGTAGAACATGCAACTCTTGATCTCAGGGTCGTAAATTCAAGCCCCATATTGGCTGTGGAGCCTACTTTAAAACAAAACAAAACTAAAATTTTTTTTGAAACTCACTTTTCTTATACCAACACATAGTAACTATAGTCCATTTTTATGGACTAGCCTAAAATTTTGAAGTAGTCAGCAGATTGTCTTTGCAGTGGCCTTTCCGTGGTTGTGGTCATCACTGCTAGCTGTTCACATTTGGTTTGCACTCATTTAATTACCAGATAAATCAGCTCCTGTAGAGCCATTGCTTTTTTGGTTGAGTTGACATTTCCTCAGTTCGCTACGGACAGAATAAATGGGAGATAGGAGACAAATACCCGTTGGCTGGGAGGAAGAGCAGTAATTTTGAAATTAGTATGTTTAATACCTGAATATTTCCAGGTCCCCGGTTTCTTTTCACATTTACTGACTGGTTACCGTTTTGAAGTATCCTGAGTTAACACATATGGCACTTTCTCTTTGTGAACTGACAAAACCAGGTTTTCTAATCTCGCAGCTATTTTTCCTTTTAGGGAAGTCCTTGAATCAGCCCACACCTCCTCCCATGCCAATCCTTTCGCAGTCCGAAGCAAAAAATCCACGGATCAACCAGCTGTCCGCCCGCTGGCAGCAGGTGTGGCTGTTAGCACTTGAGCGGCAGCGGAAGCTGAATGACGCCTTGGATCGCCTGGAGGAGGTGAGGCCCTGCCCAGCAGCCTTCCCTGGTGGGAGGTGACGTCTTACCTTCTGAGACCCTCTTACTGTGATCTATCTGTGCACCTTGACCAGCTTCTCTAGAAGTAGAAACACATCAGGGTGAGCCAGTACTCTGTCCCTTAGGCCTCCTAGGAGAAAAGCACATGGGTGAGGAGATGGCTCACAACAGGGTAGACCATAGCACCTAGGTGTAGAAAGCAAGCAGGCAACCAGAGAGTCCATTTGAGGGTCCAGCCTGTGACCCGACCCTCCTCAGCACCTGGCTGTGGTCAAGAATCAGGAGCATGCCTTCACAAAGTTACCTCCAAGTGTGTAGCTAATCACAGTAGCCACCATTATTGAGCCATCTATGTAAAGATCTAAGATACTCAACTATGATATAAAGGTAACTTTTATAACCTTGTTATTCCACTAGTCACTAATTACGAAAAGCAAATCTATTTTTTTAAGATTCTATTTATTTATTTGACAGAGATCACCAGGTAGAGAGGCAGGAAGAGGGTGGGGGGAAGCAGGCTCCCCACTAAGCAGAGAGCCCGATGCGGGGCTCGATCCCAGGACCCCAAGATCATGACCTGAGCTGAAGGCAGAGGCTTAACCCACTGACCCACCCAGGCACCTCAGCAAATCTATTTTTAAGTATCATTAACCCACCTAAAAAATATAATACTACACTTCCTAGTTTCTAAAACAAACCTCTAATACCTTTCGTATTTTTTTTATTTGTGCGTATCAAAGCAGCTATGCCCGGAAGTGAGTGTTCTGTGTTTTTTGTTGTTGTTTCTGTAGGTCAGTTGAGTTTTAAGCATATTTGGGTTTTGGCTTTTTTCTTTTTTTTTTCCCCCTATTCCTTCCAACTTTGGAGTTTGAAAGACCAAGGGGAAAACTGCTGCGCTGTCTCAGTCATTCTGAGTCTCTCTCACTAACATTGTCCAAGCAGCTCAACATTGCCTTGCCCACTGCACAGGCCTGCTGTTGTCTGCCAAAGCCAAATATTTCACATGGAAGTCAGACGGGCAGTTTGCCCCCTCTGATGCCATTCCAAAGAAACATGCTTGCGTGCAGGGTTGGATCATTAATGCTTCCAGCCAGAACTCAAATGATCTCATCTCAAAAAATGATGGGAAACATGAGCCTTCTGACATGGGCCTCTGTGTGATCATGGTTCTTACCAAAATCACGAAAGTGAGGAGTGCTAAGGACTTCTCTTCTGAGATAGAATCCATTCCCTCACGTCTAAGAAGGTGATCCTTTGAAAAAGTGCGAAGGGAAAGCCGAGCTAGCTCCACCCATTCTTGTTCTACGTGCTGCGTAGTTTCCGTGGTGGTCTCGCAGTTAACTGTTTCTCTCACTGCTTCATTATGCCACAGCCCATGTAAAGAATCACGGCTTTAAGTGAAGGACCCAGATTGTGCCTTCACCAAAGAGGCAACATATGGATATCATTGTTGATGCCCCTCTGGAAGGCCTGCATGGCTTTACTGAATGTCTGGAACTTCGGATATGCTCTGGGAAGGTTTGAGGGCCAAAGTAATAAGTCGTGTTGACACCTGTGATTTCTTTCTAGTTGAAGGAATTTGCCAACTTTGACTTTGATGTCTGGAGGAAAAAGTATATGCGTTGGATGAATCACAAAAAATCTCGGGTGATGGATTTCTTCCGGCGAATTGACAAGGACCAGGATGGGAAGATAACACGGCAAGAGTTTATTGATGGCATTCTAGCATCCAGTGAGTTCACTCATAGTTGCAAACATGGGTCACACCTGGATTCCTTGCACTTGGTGGAGGCCCGTGATATTCTGGCTAGTCTTTCTGAAGTTAAAGCTGTAGCCTTAAGAAAGAAGTAATGCAACTGCTTAAAATTAGCCTATCATTTTGATGGAAAGAAGAGCTTCATTTTGCTGGGGATTAAAAAAACAAAACAAAACAAAACTGGTCTTGTTTGATAGTGTGGTAAATAAAACCTGTTTGAAGTATAGGTTAAAAGCCAACTTTGTGAATGATGAGATTCTAAGTAAAATGGGAAAATACATTTTTCGTAATAACAGTTTCTGACATCTGTATAACAGCTTACAAAATACATGATCTCATTTTTAGCAGGAAAAATAATTGAGGCATAAAGTAGTTAAGTGACTTGCCAGGATCACAAAGCACATCTCACAGCTGTACTGCTTTTCGTGACTGGCCAGGACAGGCCTGTCTGCAAAGGTGATATTTGAGGGAAGAGTTAGAGGCAAGGTATGGAGCACTGAGGTGGGCACAAACGTGGCATATTCTAGGGATAGAAAGATTAACGTGGTTGGGTTGTCATGATCTAGGGAAGTGGTAAGAGATGAAGTTGGAAGGATCAGCAGCCAGTTCATGCGTGGCCTAGTAGGCCCTGGGGAAGAGAGCAAATCTGATCTCTTACTCTAGAGGCAATGGGAAACCGCCAGAGGTTTTCACCTGAGAGATCTGATTTATGTTTTAATAAATCACTCTGGCTACTGTAAGTGCTCACACTTCCTTTGGGAAGCAAGTTGTCAAGAACCTAAGGCAGTTGCCTAAACGTAGAAAACACTTCATGCTATTCCAAATTGTCGCTATACTGAAATCATCGAAGTATCCAACAGTAGATAAGAGTTGATGAGTAAATTCTTATGTTGGATCGTAGGTCTATGGGTAGTTACAATATTAGGTCTTTTGGTATATCTGAAATACTGTTTTGTTTTGGTTTTTTAATTGCATGGAGGAGCGGGGAGTCTATTAGCAAAAACACCAAAAAACTTAACAGTGAGTAGTCTTCGGGTACTCTATCTCTGGGTGACTTTTTTTAAAAAATCTTCTTTATAACATTTTATCTTCTAAATGAGCATGTATTGCTTTTCAGAAAAAAAGCAAGACATAAATATTTCTTCTTTCAAGAAGTATTTGCATGCCCTCCAGTAACCCAAATAAGCCATCTTAGGCTTATTGTTCCAAATGTGATTATTTTTCTCCAGAGTTCCCTACCACCAAGTTGGAGATGACTGCCGTTGCTGACATTTTTGACCGAGATGGAGATGGCTACATTGATTATTATGAATTCGTGGCTGCTCTCCATCCCAACAAGGACGCTTATCGCCCAACAACCGACGCAGATAAAATTGAAGATGAGGTATGGGAAATTACTGTATTTTGAGCACACTTTTGAACATAGTGGTTGGGTGCAGTGGCCATATCAGCCCCATGACTTATCTATTATAAGATTATTATCTGGAGTCCTGTTTGGGGATCCTCGTTTGAAGGATGACACCCCATAGGATCTCTGACTGTTGAGCTCTCTCTTGCAGTCTAGATGACTTCTCACTCAAAAGACTCAACACCTGGGTGGTTCCTCTGAAGTTCACAAACCTACACACTCATCCTCGTTCATAGGTACCATGTTGCTTAGAACAGATGCCTCTCTTAGTCCTAGGAATCCCACATCAGGATCCAGGGACAGTGGTCTTCAAAGGAAGCACTTAAGGAGTAAAATGTGAAGTAGTGTTTAAGATGGTGTGTACCCACCAAGCTTTCTGCCTAGTTAAGGGCTTTTTCACATTGGAAATCACACCCATCACCTTGAAAATAGCAAATTCATTAGTAACACATGGAGAGTCTAGGATCTGTTAATCCAGAAATGGGAGAAATTAGTGGGGCAGGTCCATGGGTATGGCCTAGAACACCCCAGTACTGACTTCTAGGACTCAGAGGCTCCTAGGTGGAAATTCAAATCAGTTCATAATTTGCTTGATTTGATTTGCTTTTGACGCATATTAGCACATTTCTCTGAAGCAACTTCGAAGCAAATGTGTAACATGTATTAATTTGGAGTAGAGGATAAATGCATGTATCAAAAGTTAAAACACCGCAAAGAAACAAAACGAATAGCTTTCTGCTTACATGTAAAAATCTTTGTTTCTCTGAAGTCTTGTTTTACCCTTCACACTTTTCTTTTTTTGTTGTTTACAACCAATAGGTCACAAGACAAGTGGCTCAGTGCAAGTGTGCAAAAAGGTTTCAAGTGGAGCAGATTGGAGAGAATAAATACCGGGTAAGGAAGAGAAAACCAGCCCTTTGTGGTGGTGACCCTTACAGGTGAAAGCAACCTGATACACAGCAGGCAGGGTGATCCCACCTTCCCACTGCCAGTGCTGGGAGGACCGGGCCAGGTGGACTTAAGATGCGGTCACTCTCTCGCCCTCATGTGTATGGATTCTAAATGTCAGGTGTCCTGTTGAGCCAAGCCTAGTGACCTGCATAATTCCACTTGGAAAACAGTGCCGTACTTAGCTAACAGTAGCTTGAATGTGAGTTCCAGCGCAGGAGACATTTCAAAGTCCTGTCTTTGGCTGACCAGAGTCTTTAGGGAGACGGTGCCACCTGTGCCAGTTATCTGAAGACTAACCCATCATCCCAAAGTGCTACTCCCAGGCTCGGAGAGGGCTGAAGGAACTCCATCAAGGTCCCAAGGGACACTCTGTCTGCTCTGAGCTGGATTACAAATAGGGCCTAGCTGGACTAAGGGGACACCAGCTCAGTAGTCTTCCCTGGAAAGCTGTGCTGTGGACATAATTCAACCATGAATTATGCTGTGTTTTAGCTGCTTTTAGGACCAGGGTTAAGGGATAGAAGGGATCTGAAACAACACTTCTAAAATATATTTAGCAGCTTATCCAGATTCTATTAAGTCCTAAGGAAAACCTAGGTTTGATAAAGAGGGTTCAGATCATATGGTTATCTGCTGTTATAAATAAGTTAGAAATAGGTGCATCAGATTAGTACATGAAAATGTCTTCAAAGTACACCAGAACCACCCTGGGCTGCTCTTAGCTCTTAGTATTGGATGACTCTGCCCTGGATCCAGCCCAGGGCATTTAGTAAGTAAATAAAACTGTAAGCAGTCTTGTGCTTGCTTTTTGTTTTCTTGTTGTTTGTTTTTTTGTTTTTGTGAGAGAAATGAATTAACAAGAGAAATCAGTAGAGTGGAAAAGTTAGGTTTTATTAATTTGTAAAACCACGCCCCCATGGCAGGAGCTTGTGAAGAACATGCTTGAAGACTGGTAACGTGATTGCATGATTTTCATTCCTTAGTGTTAATTTGACAAAATGTTCTCTTTTTTTTCTTCCATTTCCTCCATCCTTTACTCTTTTGTCTGTAGTTCTTCCTCGGCAATCAGGTACAGTGTGCCTTGCAACATTCTCCTTGGTGGAAATGGTCTGTGTAGCTCATGCTGCCTGTTCTTTGCTGTGGGGAGAGGACATGATCTGAAGCATGCCTGGGTCACATCTGGTTGTCTTACCAAGTGGAGAAACTGCCAGCAGGGCTAATATTATAAAGCTGTCTTAACAGCAGGATATAAGTATTTTTTTTTAAAGGAGATGAAATTTTCCATCCAAAATTAGATTGGCTAAAGCCAGTATTATGCAGGACTGGTTCAGGGGAATTTGAAGCTATGGTATCAATCCATCCCACTTCTTTTTAGAATAGGAATTCAGAATAGCAAACAGCACAGTTCTGTCTTTTGACAGATAACACAAATTTTATGGCATACACAAAATCAAAAAGACTTGGGGTACTCTGTTCATATACCTTATTTACTTGTATTTATAGTGTATTTTATTATAAGGTGCCTGAGAACTATCGTATAACCATCATGATTTGGTCATAGCCTGAAGTTTGCTGATAGTGTCCAGCTAGCCCGAATCTAAGGGATCAAATTAGACTTACAAGAGGAGATTGGATGCTTTTGACTCCACTTGGTAATTCTAACCTTATAGACCTTTTTGAGGGCTCTGGGGTCCTGTGTCTTCAAATGGAAGGAAGTTGCATGGGTAAAGTCTGTCTTGTGATGTGAAATCAGAAACATTAACAGTTGATTTGAGGCCCTCAATCAGTGTTAAGTCCCAGGCACCACAGTAATCATTCACACAGTAATATTCTGGGCCAGTGGGAAGAACAGAGGATAGAAACAAAAGACAAGAACAGTGAAAGAGGGCTTAAAATATCATTGCAGCACAGTGCCGGGGCATACCTCAAAGCTGGGCCTGTTTCTCAATACCTGCACGTGGGACCCAGGCGTCCTCTGAAGTGGCACTGATGTCCCGTCCGATGCTTCACTGACTGGCAGAGGGTCAGATGAGTTAGTTCCAATGTTGGAACAGAATCACGGGGTTCGTTTTGTGCACGAGGCACCTGAGATCTGAGGGCGCCTATGCTGACAGTCACACAGCCAGTGTCAGAGCCATTGTAAGAACCCAGGTCATCATAAAGGATTTTCCAGTTAAGGAAACCAAAGTTACTGTTGCTCCGTGACATTTCTGGCATCTCTGCCTCACTGACAGCCCAGCTCTGCTAGGTTTGCACAGGTTCCCGGTTTTAGGGCTATGGTAGCGCCTTCTCCCACTCTCACCCTGGCCTTAGCATCCCCAGCCGCTTCAGGTGCTGGCTTGGATCAAACCTCCTTTTCCCTACAGCTCAGCAGAAAAAAGTTAGAATCTTTCACAGAGGGCTTCAGTAAGAAGTTAAGAAGAAGAAAAGAATGAGTTAAGAGGAGTATTTCTAAAAGCTGACAAGACACATAATCTACCGGACACAGTGACATTTAGAGTAAAGTACTTTTTGGATTCCCTTCCTGATTCACTGTGGAGGACGTAGAGGCCCTTATTTCCTCCCTCTCCTCACTGATCCACAGAGAACCCCGAGGAGTGACTCAAATGACTCGGGCCTTCCCTGCACTTGGATGTGGCAGAATTCTCAACCTCTCCTACAGGGCCTCCCTGTTTCCTGTATTGGGCAGCTCTCTTGGGGGCCAAAGGGGCAGCTTCCTTCCGGGACAGGACGTTTATTCCCTCACATCTCTGGGCACTCACTTCAGTGCTTTTTATACTACACCATGCTGTTGCTGTGGTCACTCTGTGTACAATCTTAACAGCTGTGGGAGATGACAGATGTAAGACTCTTCATTTTCAAAGTAAAGGACTGGGGAGTGGGATGGTGTTTTTTCAGTCCCCTTGCTGTCTATGTGAACAGTGTACTTGAGCCAGTACAGAGTAATACAGAGAATTACCATAGATACATTAATTTTGAGGGAGGTTGGTTATGTGTCCTTGTCAAACATCTTTTCTGGCATTTTCAAATTTTGTGCCTTGTTTCAGAGTTATGGTTCTCCTTTATAACTTGAGAAATCTTAATTAACTAATTAGTCCCTTCACTCTTTCCCCTACCCCAACATTCTCCTTGAATTGTACAGTTTTAGGAATGCTATTTCTCAAAAAAATGTTTGAATTTTATTTTGGGATCTCTGCATGATGATTCCCTTTTGTTGCCTCTTACCTTATTTTAGGAAGAGGGTAATTTATGTAGTCGGAAATTCCAGATGTTAGCAGGGATGTTAAAGGAAAAGGAAAACATAAATATCAGAAAGTCATGCTTATCCCAAGGTGATTGTTGAATACTATTTATAATCAAAATGGTAGATTACAATTTTAATTTTTTCAACTAAATTTTAGTATAAATGCATAGTCATTTGCTCAGCTAAAGAAACTTTTCTGCTTGGTGACATCACAATTAGAGAATACTGAGGGCTTATTTCTGAAAACCTTGTGTGGAAAATCAAATTTCCTTCTAAGCTTGTAATAATAATGATGCTTGCAAGGGTTTCCTTAAGGCTTGAAATAGTTATTTGCTGTTCTCCCTTTACCATTTGAGCACACTGTATTCAGAAGTTGACATCCACTTTATATCTACCTTTTATGAAAGTAAATGAACATAACAATTTTACTACTGTGTTTTAATTTGGGCAGAATGTTTAAAAGAATCGAAGTGAGCTAACATTTGTCCTTTGCCCTCCTCCTTTTGGTGCAGGGGGAGGGGGCGTGACCACCAATAGTTAATTTTGTCCCAAAAGAAAGACTACCGACACCAGTCTTTACCTTGCTATCTCAGCTTTTCCATATTTTAAATTCTACTGTGAAAAATGTCAGATAGTTAAAATTCTCCCCAAACTGTCCAATTGTCATTTGTCTCGTCTGAATACAGTCTGCTGTGGGAAGAAGGCCTCGGCCAGCCCTAAGGCACACTCACTCATCCCTGTCCCCTTGGCTCTGCAGTTTGGGGACTCCCAGCAGCTGCGGCTGGTCCGCATCCTGCGCAGCACCGTGATGGTCCGAGTTGGTGGAGGTTGGATGGCCCTGGATGAATTTTTAGTCAAAAATGACCCCTGCCGAGGTAAGGAACCTTTCTGAGCATGAATTACACATAAGGTACGCACTCGCCACTGATCTTTCCGGCTTACACAGAGTGTCATTAGGGGGTCTGTTTGGTTTTTATTTTGTTAAGCTGCCCAGATAACGCTCTACCAGCACAGATGAGAACTTGGGGGTATCTGAGTAGACCAGGAAGAGAAAGCAGGAGAGGTTGATGCCATCAGGCAAGACAGGTTTCAAAGGACACAGTAACAAGAATTAGGAATTTATTGGTGTCTTCAAATGTTTCAGTTTGAAAGGTGTTCAGTTAACACTAGCCTAGAAGAGAGCCTGATGAAGCCTTGAAGTTCGTGGTTAGTGATCCAGTTCCCCCTGCCTGTAATTCTTATCCTGGAAACCCAGGGAGAGTGTTGAGCCCCTCCCATGCAGGGAAGGACTGAGGGATCTCCCTTGCTGGGAAAGGGAATAAAGAACACCTAACAGCGAGCCCAGGCACTTGTCAGAGTGTTGATTATCCAAGTAAGACCAGGGGCGGGCCTGCCAGCCCCAAGCGGAAGAAGAGGGGGAACTGAGTTTGAACGCTGCCACCTGCAGCTACAGGTGTGTAAGCTGCCACAAGGCCAGGTGATTGATTTCCCGTGGCTAAATCCTCCTCAACTGCGTCCTCTCCTTTCTCCTATTAGCCAAGCTGCATGTGGGTACACACGAGGCTCCCCCACTGTCTGCCAGTCTGTCTTTCTTGACCGGTTTCTGCATTTCCTGCTGTCTCTGTTTCTTTGTGTTTCTTTATTTTTTTTATTCTAGTTCACCATCCTGGGAGTAAAATAAAGCGCTCTGATTCCAGCTCTTCGATTTCCAGTCAGTCTCCCATAGGTTGGCTTTTAAGCTTTGTACCCCTTACCCACACCCCAGCCCGTTGGGAATGGCTTCTGCTTCTTCAACTGTAGCTCCTCTTGGCTCTGTGATATCTGCTGCCTTTACGAATGCTTTGAAATAGCCCGGCCATAGCTTTTCTATTAAAACTTGACAGAGCATAGAACACTTCTGTTGAAACAGTACCCATAGAATTTGTTAGTTTCTATGTATTTAACCAACACTTATGTAGTTTTTTAGATACTACACGCTGTTAAAAGCAATTTACAGATAATAACACATTTACTCTTCTGTGAGGTATAGGTATTTTACTGCCTCCATTTTACAGAATAGGAAAAAGTTAAACAACTTACCTAAGGACAGACAGCTAGTAAGTGTCAGAGACAGGATTCCAGTCCAAGACCAGTGTGGCTCTAAAGTGTGTGCTTCTGATCGAGGTGCTCAGTGTCTCAGAGGCTGACATACCCACCACCCCTTCCTGGGTGTGGATTGCTGGTTCGGCCTGCGTAACTTACTTGGTAAGGCAAATTTATAAACCTGGCAAAAATGTTTACAGTACAGTTATATAACTTCTTTGGAAGTGATTTATACTCTTGTTTTGAAGTGTTTAGAGCTAAAGGGTGCAGTTCTCACATGAATTCAGACATGCCATAGCTTCTCTTCTCTTATTTTAAATGTCATTTTGCATTTACTTCAGCAAACAAAATATAGATAGTGAATTTTGAAAGCACCTATGCTGATAAAAACTTGAAAGGGTTTAATCAGTTTTAGAAGTTACCGTATCGCAAACTAATTTCCTTTATATAAAAGTCCTCTTTCATTGTTTTATATCAGGAGCAGGAGCCATATATATGGTTTTAACCACAACTCAGTAAAATAGCATGATTACTTTGCAAATCTATTAGTAAGGTTTTATTTATTTATTTATTTATTTTGTCCTATATGATTGGTCTAAACAAATAAATGGAAGAGATGCTGCATGTGACATTTTGGAATCTGGATGCCTATTTGCTGCCTGCTGTACTTGCTCTGTTGACAATAACTTTATGCTGATGGTCAAGGGCAGCACTGCTTGCTTTGTTCTTATGTTAATAGCTAAAAACTAGAATCCCCACCCCCCACGCCCTGGAAGTTTGGGAGGGCCATCTAGTACCTATTCTCTATGGCACATAGGAGCCTTTTCAGGATTCCTGGGAGCAAACAAGGTAAGGCTTTCCTCGGTGCCTCTCCAGGAGTGCCCTCCTAGCACCCAGTAATCCTCTTGATTCCCTTGATAGCAGAGTCCCAAACTCCCCAGCGGTCTTAGATCTCATAAATCTAGTGACAGGATTAGTATTTCTAATCAAATAAAAAGTTGCATGAGGAGTGAACACTTTGAGGCTGGAGAAGATGTATGAAGTGGCTGGGAGGGCATGGACATCACAAAGAGAACGGTTCCCTGGAGCTCTCTGGGATTCTGTGAGGATTCACGTGGCTTCTTTTTTTTTTTTTTTTAAGATTTTATTTATTTATTTGACAGAGAGAGAGACCACAAGTAGGCGGAGAGGCAGGCAGAGAGAGGAGGAAGCAAAGCAGGCTCCCCACTGAGCAGAGAGCCTGATGTGGGGCTCGATCCCAGGACCCTGGGATCATGACCTGAGCCAAAGGCAGAGGCTTAACCCACTGAGCCACCCAGGTGCCCCTCACGTGGCTTCTAGAAGCACTACTTGAGGGAGATTCTATATCATTTGTGTTGCATTTCTTTGGCTGTTTGGACCACAGAGAATATTAGACTGAGGCTAGAACACAGTTGATGGCAGTTCCTACCAACACGCACCTTCCTTCGACAAAGCTCCTCCTTCCACAAAGCTATTTCAAAAGGCGAGGGATAGCTCAGACTGCACAGAGCTCTAGCCAAATGTGTAAAGTGAAAATACTCAGCCTGTAGGTTGTGACACTGCTAAAAGTTGGAAGTTTCAGCTTCTGAATTCATCCATGGTAAAGGAGACCATGATGGTTTGAATGGTGATGAAAACAAGGCCTAAGAACTAGGTCCATCTTTATCTGAGGGTGTGTTTTTGAACATTAGACAAGTTAGTTCCCCCAAATAAGTGAAGATCTAGAAAACTTGGTTTATGACAATTTGAAAGACAATTTGGCTGAGAACTGATTGTTTTTCTTTTTCTTTTTTCTTTTTTTTTTTTGGTGGTAAAAATACACATAATATCAAATTTACCATCTTAACTATTTTTAAGTCTTTGGTTCAGTGGTTGTACTACCATCACACATCCATGGAGCTCTTTTTCATCTTGTAAAACTGAAACTTTGTACCCATTAAACAGCTTAGAAGTCAGTTGTAACTAGCCAACATCATGTAGCCAGTGCAAGTCCCTTAGAAAACGGCCCCTTTGGTATTGAAAAACTGAAATAGTTGCCTTCAGGGCCTGGCCTCCAAGATTGATCTTTAAAAAAGTCATGATCAAGTAAGTGCTTTTAGAAGATGCTAGGTGAAAGCTAAGAAGGTTTCTTTACTGTAGAAATTTCCAGAGATTACAAAACGCTGATTGCATTAGGGATCTCCCAAGGGCGAGGAAGTGTTTGTTGAACTCTTTTAGTAGAAACCCCCTCAAAAACCTTAGTTTGGGAAACTCTGCTGTAAACAGTGGAATACCTTGGAAGGATTTGGGGCCATTCCGAGCTATCACGTTTTTATTTAGAAACTCCATTTGGGGGGATGAAATGAGAAATGAGACCAATTAGAAGCCATCCAGGGTGGAGGAGATGTTCCATGAATCACATAAGTGTAAGGGGGTACAGAAGGTGGTGTGGAAATGCTCTGGGTGTCCAAGAAGCTTTAGAAGATACAATCAGAACAAACTGCCATCAGGAGGAAGAGTCCTATGTTGACTCCCCAGTCTCTGGCTCTGATATGTCTACTCAGTCATTGGATATAAGGATCTGACATCCAGGCAAGGGTCTGAGCCGGGGATATAATTGGAGTCAGGCAGAACCATATGACAGCAGTGAAGTCATGTGGGTGAACTCGTCATCACCAGGTTCAAAGTCTAAGAGGGAGAACAGGACTGTGAACAGAACTAGGGGAACATCAGTGTCTAAGAATGGGCAAGAAGGAGGAGAAGCAGGAGAGCAGGTGTCCTGGAGCCAAGGGAAGAGAGTATTTCAAGAGGAGAGCAGGTAGTAATCCCCCCAGGTGCAAATTACAACAGCAGAGAGGTGTCAGATTATCAGATTTTTACCTGTACACATAAATGTGTGCACACACATTCTTAATAATACAGAGAGCCAGAGTGAAGTAAATTCAGTGTCTTCATACATTATTTTGGAGAATGTACATTGGTATAAAATTTGAGGGATCAGTTGACAAATACAAGAAATCTTGTGTGCATTCTTTCCCCCCAGAAAATCCACTTATGGAAATTTATCCTAGGGGCGCCTGGATGGCTCAGTGGGTTAAGCCTCTGCCTTCGGCTCAGGTCATGATCCTAGGGTCCTGGGATCGAGCCCCGCATCAGGCTCTCTGCTCAGTGGGGAGCCTGCTTCCCCCTCTCTGCCTACTTGTGATCTTTCTCTCTGTCAAATAAACAGATAAAATCTTAAAAAAAAAAAAAAAGAAAGAAAGAAAGAAAATTTGTCCTAAGGAAATTATGGCTGCTAATGCACAAAATCCTTTTACAAGTAGTTTGTCATTACTTGTGACATTGTATACATTGTTTAAAAAATTGTAAGAAAATTAAAAATACAACATAGGGTTGGTTAAATAAGTTGACATCCATATAATGAAATAACACTTTACAGCTAGTTGAAATTATGTAAGACCTCTCAAGCATGGAGGAATGTTCCTGATATTTTTGTATTTAAGAATATATATGCACATTTGACACACCAACATTTTAATAGTGATGTCCCTTAGGTTGTCAGATTAAGGACTTTTTCTCTTTGTACTTTTCTATATATTTCAACCTTTGTACAGTTTAAAGTTATCAGTAATAATTTGCCAGGGAGATTTAGGTGGCGTGAGGATGGGAGCCTGAGTGGGGTGGGGGACAGGTGGAGAACCACTAGTGTAGTTGAGGGTACAAGGAGCCAGGGGGTGGGAAGAGCACTTAGGTGGGAGACGTGGGTCCTAGTTCCAGCCCTGCCACGGCTCTCCTTGACCTCAGCCTCTGTGAGTGCTTCACTTCCTTTGTCTGTGACAGGGATGCCTACCAGTCACTGGTGCCCTACTACATGTGTCACACTCTGCAAACGGCGCAGTGTATGGAGAGCTTGATGTCGTCGTCACATCATGACATGTTAAATACCGCAGCCCAGGGCACCTGGGTGGCTCAGTGGGTTAAAGCCTCTGCCTTCGGCTCAGGCCATGATTCCAGGGTCCTGGGATCGAGCCCCACGTCGGGCTCTATGCTCAGCGGAGAGCCTGCTTCCTCCTCTCTCTCTGCCTGCCTCTCTGCCTACTTGTGATCTCTGTCAAATAAATAAAATCTTTAAAAAAAAATAAATACCGCAGCCCTCATCTGAGACTTCATTTCAGAGTCTTCCCCTTGTATCACTCTGTTGTTCTTGTCTGAGAGGGTTGGCACAGAAATTAACTATTAAATGTTTACTAGGTTAAACTATATGTCTGAAATTCTGTACAGCTCAGAGTCACAAGCAGTTCTTTTGGAGGTGAATCCTCTCAGCTGAGTCATGATTTTCATTCATCACTGTTACCTTAATGCTTTTACTGTGTGCCCACCATTAGGCTGGGCACATTAGCAAACACAAATAAAGAAGTGTTAAGTCCTGAATCCAGTTACCAGTGATGGGAAGTCTTACTGAAGTTCCTGTGTTAGTGCTGAAGGAAGTTCTCTTGAAGAATCACTAGTGTAGACACAGACGAAAGCACTGAGTCCAGAAGATGGATGAGTAGAGAACCCAGGGCCAAGGAATGAGCCGCAAGAGGCACATTCTGTTGGGGCCTAAGGAGGAAGGAAACAGCTTAGCATTCACAGACCACCCGGACATTGGGATCAGCCTGAGGAAACTCAGGCCTGGATCAGGAAGACCTGGTTGGTCACTGAGCCTAGACTGTCACTCAGGTTTTGATATCCATGTCAGCCCTCTTAACCTGACACTTGGAGATGTTATGTCAATGTAGTATATTGACAAGAATTTAATTTAGGAATTTGGAACTACCTGCTTAGACACCCATGCAACCTGATTTAAAATCTGATTCTATTGAGATTATGCAGTTCTCTTGAGGACATGCAGGGCTGGGCAGAAGAGGGGGTCGGCACAGGTACCTCAGATTTGCTAAAGTCGTGGTTCTTGGCCAGAGTGAAAAATACTACATTAGAAAAGAATGACAAACGTTTTGTGTATAACAACTGATTCCCTTTTCCCAACTTTTCCCAGGTTTCACCAGCAGTCCTCTTTGTTCAGATCTACCTAGCGTAGTCTAAAAAGTAAACAGTATAGGGTGGAAAAGGAGGTAGGAGGTTATTGCAGAATAATGCCTTTTGGTGAAAAATAATCTAAGGACATGTTCCAGAGGATTATTTCTTTTAAGTTAGTAGTGTCTTTCACATTTAACATTTATGTTGGCCATCCTTGGAGTCTTCTGACCAAATCCAAATTTTAAGTTCCAGTCTTAACAGCTGCAGAAAGCCATAGGACAACACCTATTGGCCTTCAGAGCAGTTTCCAGATTGTTTCCACCGTGACGTTCCTCCCACTTGCCATCGTCCCTTCAGCTTCTTGTTGCTTTCAGGTTTTGACTTAACGTTTCTTACTGGCAAGTTTTGTGCATGGTCTTGATTTTTCTCTCTCTCCTCCCACATGTATACTTCTTAATGATTTTATCCTGGTCTTTCTACTGTCCTGAGTTCCTGGACCCCTTCCCTTGGGATTATTATCAACTGAATTCAAATAGAAGAGTTTGGACAATGTGGATTTTAATGATTTTTCAACACTATTTAGTTACCACGTATCCTGCAAAATCTGAGCAAAAAGTACACATGTACTATGAGAGAGAAAAGAGGGGTTTTGATTTAATGTCCGAGGTTTGTGCACTGCTGCATCTGCTTTCTTTGACGTTGAGTTATGGTATGCTTGCCCCAGGGGACAGTGCCAAGGCAGGGTCATTACCACAGAATGGCATGGTATTTTGTACATAAAGTTCTTCATGACAGACCAAGGGGCTGATCAGTTAATTGTCTGCTGTGGGTGAGAATTACGACAGACTGACAGATTATGAACTTACTTCTACTTCAGAAGACTCCACAGAGGGCACTACAACAGTAGCCCATGTAACTGTGATCGTGGGGTCAAGCAGCTGTCTGACCATCAGAGATACATTTTTTTTTTAAGATTTCACTGACATTGTATGTGTGTGTTTTTCCTTTTTTTAGCACGAGGTAGAACTAACATCGAACTTAGAGAGAAATTCATCCTACCTGAGGGGGCATCCCAGGGAATGACCCCTTTCCGGTCACGGGGTCGAAGGTCCAAACCATCTTCCCGGGCTGCTTCCCCGACCCGCTCCAGCTCCAGCGCTAGTCAGAGTAACCACAGCTGTACGTCCATGCCATCTTCGCCAGCCACCCCAGCCAGTGGTACCAAGGTATGTACTGACCTCGCTTGTGGCCTTCTTCCTTGTTCCCATATTTCCAGGTGGTGGTTGTGGAGGGTAGCCTCTGAGCACCTTCTCAAGTAGAGGGACATGAGGACTTACAGACCAAGCTCTACCTAGACCAGCCTTTCCAGGCCCCAGTAGATAACTGGACCTTTAAGATTTTACTCTGAAGGACATTTATTAAAATATGAACTCAGATTGTTAAGTAAAAAACACTTTTTGCTATATCATTTCCATCCAGAGTTACTAATGTTGGAAAACCAGGCATTATCTGTGCAGCCAAAGCTAACGGTTAAGTTTGTTTTGATGGGCTACTTATGAAGAATGCTGTTGCCTTTCCGCCTGGTCCCTTTTATCCTGTTGAACTGATGCCCGTTTTGTTTTATTTTCTGTTTCTTTAAAATGCATTGTCTTCTATTTATTTTTCGTGTTCCCAATTTGCTTCCCTTTCTGTTCCATTTTCAATTGTTCCCGTCCTTCCCTTTGGATTTCCGTTTCACAGACTCCACTTCAGTTCTCTCGCTGTTATGACAAACCCTGGTTGGTAAACAGTAAAGCTGGCACCCCTGTCAGGGACAGCCATTATCCTGACCTCCAGCTGCCCAGCCCCGAGGTAGAGTATGGTTTTGCTGACTAAGGACACAGTCAAGACGAGGCCCTCGCTAATGCCCAGACCTTGATCAGCTACTCTTCCTGACACAAGTCCATGCTCTTTTCCATCTCTGTGGTGCTTGCTCTCACAGCTGATTCGTCTAGTCAAGTGTTTTTCAGGGGTTTCTAACTCGGACTCACCAAAACTGGAGATAAATAAGAGATGCCTAAAACTGGATTAGACAGCTTGCTAACAGACTTTAGAATGATGGTTTTTTCCAGGGTGATAAACAGTGGTCATTCTGCTAATCTCTTTGTGGATATTATTTATAAAACTCGGGCCTCTTGGAGTCTCCAAACATGAGCTACACAGACGAGTTATGAACACTTGAAATTCAACTGTGGTGCATGTTCAGCCATGTTCTATCTTTGCTTAGAACAGAAGAGTGGCTGGTGTCCCCTGCCCTGAGCCACATCCCCAGGGTGCTTGGTATCACCAGACTGGTCTGAGGTGTGGGTGCTGCCTACTTCAGCCAAGCCCACTATCAGTGGACACTGCTCTAAAGCTCAGATTTTAACTTCCAAATTTCTTGGTCTCATCACTTGGGTGTCCAAAGCCTTGATCAGAATATACAGGCTGGCAGTTAAGCATGTTTGAGTGCAGTATTAAAATGCCCAAAGCATTTTTGGAAGAGCAGTGTTTCAGAAACAAATCACCGGCCAGTGGCTTGTCTGATAGCAGGAAGATCTGCGTTCTAGCTCTGGCTGGGAAATACTGGATTCTTGTGCCTCAAAAGATAGCATTGTCTTTAGTCATGCAAAGCTTCCGCCTGAGAAGCAGGAAATGTTAAGAAGCCAGTGCCTGTGAATGGGCTGCTGCTTTGGGATTTATCTCCAAGCTAAACCTCCAGTTCAGAAATCTGTCCAGTTGAGAACATGACCTGGGGACCTCTTGCCACCAGAACCCCAAGACTCAACATGCTTATCTTGCATATGTTCTTTCTTAATGGCTCCAGTTTCATGAAAGTCTCGAACATTCTTTAAAATTTTAAATGTTTTAATTATGAAGTACAAAAGACTCACAGGATTCAAAGAGGCCAGGCTTTTTGTTTTGTCTTAAGGTTTTACCTTTCATTTTGTTCATTTCGAGGTTTCACCTTTCCTTACCTGTGGGTGTTGTACAGGCCGTGTCCTGACGTGGACTTCCAGCCCAGGGGCTCCAGGGCTGCAGTCTTCCCGGCAGCCACGTGCACAAGCGGTAGCTTCTGAAACTGGCGCTCTTACTCCTGTGTGGGCCAGGAGGGTTTGTGCGTGAACGTTAATCACTTTCTGCCGCTTCTGCTTTTTCTTTCTAAATTAAAGAAATACAAGAAACACAATGAAACAGGTTGCTTTATTCTTTCCATTTGTATGAACATCTTAAAGGTCCTGGAAAACAGTTTACACACTTGAGTTCAGAGAAGAATTAGAACAGCGTGTTGTGGCATGAGTGGTATTTAAAATAGACTTAAAATATTCCTTCTCCAAATTAAGTCTACTACTATCTTTTAAAAAAAGGCAAAAAAAAAAAAAAAACCACTCAAGTGGGAAATGTTGCTCCTCTCAGTAGCAGTAATAATATACATTTATCCAGCTCTTTTTCCATTAGGAAGTACTTCTACACATGATTTATTCATTCAGCAAGTTTTTATTGAGCCCCTCCTCTGTGTCAGACGCTGTTTGAGTGCTGAGGATGTGACCACGAACAAATAAAGCTTAGACTTGAATGCAGGCGAGGCTGCAAACAAGGGTGGGTGCACCAGATCCTGAAGCAGGGGAGGAGAGCAAGGTGGGGTGGCACTTTAGTAGTGTGGCAAGATCTCTCTGGCCATTCTAGCCACGCGGCTAGAAGGAAATGGGAGTAAGCCACATGCATATGGGGTGGCCCACTGGATTGAACAATAAGGAATGTGGTTATCTGCATTTCTTCCTGTGAGGAGATAGATCTCAGCTTGATGGAAGTTGCAGACCCACATCTAGTGAAAGAGGTTTGGAGTGATCTCTGCATCTCCATACTAAATATTTACGGTGTGAACCCATCTTTCAAGATTTTAACCCCAACACTTAGACACTTGTGAATATTTGGAGTTTTTTTTTTTTTTGCCATTTCTAGTGGTTTGTCAGTAACATAAAATTTGTCAGTAAATTTCTAGTAGAAGTTTAGAAGACATTGTGAAATTCCAAATTGGAACACAAGAACTTTTGTGGAGTGCAATTATTAAAATACATGCCCTAGGACACTTTCAAAATAAATCTTTGTTTTCCTGGACTTTTAATTTGCTTTCCAATCAATTAGATGTGAGGAGGCTTAAGTAGACCCTTTAAAATTGAATTTCAAAAATTTTATCTAGTAAATAAGACCTTTTAATTTTTTTTTTTTTTTAAGGTTATTCCATCAACAGGCAGCAAGTTGAAACGACCAACACCAACTTTTCACTCTAGTCGAACATCCCTTGCTGGTGATACTAGCAATAGCTCTTCCCCAGCCTCCACAGGTGCCAAATCAAATCGGGCAGGTAAGTACCTACCCCTGTCCATAGGTTTTGGGATGAAAGGGGAGGGGGAGTGGCCAGGCTGTGAACTGGAGAACAGCAGTCTCCAAGCAATGCCCAATTGCTCTCCAGGGAGCAAGTGATGATAGATGCAGTCGGTGTGATGTCCAGAGAGGCCCACAGATTTGTTGCTGCTCTTTCCTTTCCCTCTCACCACTGTAGCTAGCTATAGCCATGCCTTCTGAGAACAGAGCCTTCCCTGGCTAAAGCCAGGTCCCTTGTTTTCTAATCAGGAATGACCATATTTGAGAGACTGTAGAAGGCAGGAGGGGCCTTCTGAAATGGGCCTTCCTCAGAAGGCCATTCAGTGTTGGGACTGGCAGTTTGCTAGTAATTTTTTCCAACACTATGATAGCTGCTGGCAAGCTGAGAAAGTCAGAGAAGGTCACATCTGTTCACCTGTTGGTGTTCCTCATGGGAGCCTAGGAACTGGCCTCATTTCTGGCACTCTTTTCACCCGTCCCTGATGCCCACCCCCTCTAGCAGGCTCTCCTCTGTGCCCAGGAGACTGAGTAGTCCTGCTTGGTGCCGCTTGGGGGGCCACACGAGGTCACTGTGCTGCTGAGAGAAGGCAGGCTTCTCAAGCAGAATCACAAAGCCAGAAAAGGTTTCGAGCAACTGCTGTGTAGGTGGGGAGATAGGGGTTCCAGAAAGGCCCTGATTTGCCTAGGGTCACATGGCAGATCAGGTGGTATTAGAGTCAGAGCCCCGACCTCTTGTCGCTTGTTCTCGCCACCCCCCACCCCATATTGTCTCTATTAAGTCTGCTGCTTTATTCTCCAATTCCAGACCCTAAAAAGTCAGCCAGTCGCCCTGGGAGTCGGGCCGGGAGTCGGGCCGGGAGTCGGGCCAGTAGCCGGCGAGGAAGCGATGCCTCTGACTTTGACCTTTTAGAGACGCAGTCTGCTTGTTCAGACACTTCGGAGAGCAGCGCCGCAGGGGGCCAGGGCAACTCCAGGAGAGGGCTCAACAAGCCTTCCAAAATCCCAACCATGTCTAAGAAGACCACCACTGCCTCCCCCAGGACTCCGGGTCCCAAGCGATAACACTGTACAAGCACCCCCAAGCCTCTATCCACTTTGAAGCCTGCTCCGTACATTGGGTGTATATTTATTCTGAACAGGAGAAGTTATATTGTTAAAAGTGTAAAAGAATAATTGTGTTATGAAGCTGCCTTATTTTTTTTTCTTTTTGTAAGTTACTATTTTCATGTGAATATTTATGTAGATAAAATTTTCCTCCTGGTAACCCTGTAATGGATGGGGCCCAGAAATGAAATATTTGAGAAAAACAGTGAGAAGGTCAAGATGAGAATGTGTATTAAAAAAAAAAAAAGGCTCTAAATAGGGTTTCTGCGCGGTGCAGGGTTGTAAACCTGCTTTATCTTTTAGGATTATTCCTAAATGCATCTTCTTTATAAATTCGACTTGCTGTCCCAGCAAGATAAATTATATTAAAAAAAATAATAAGAATCCTGCAGTGTTTAAGGAACTCTTTTTTTGTAAATCACAGACACCTCAATTAGCAAGAACTGAGGGGAGGGCACTTCTAAATGCTTTTTCCAATGTTTTTAATGCTGTGTGATTTTAGCTAAAGAGAGGGAACCTCCTCTGGTAATGTTTGCACATGATCAGCAAAAGGAGTTCATTGCAATACTTTGAATCCTGTCTCAGTACTGGGTGTTTAAAGGACAAATAGCTGCTAGAATTCAGGGGTAAATATGACTGTTCAGAAAACATGAAAACATTGGGGTTTTTAAGAATCTTGGTTTGTAACGTCCTATCCAGCCCAGCCACCAATAACTCCTGTGCTCACCGGGACCCAGGCCCTTGGGAAGGGGAGACTCCTTGGTGGCACTGTGAATTACAGATTTATCTGCATTTTTGCTATTTATTTAAATGGTCGATCAACTTCCCACAAACTGAGGAATAAATTCCACGAGCCTATTCTGAAAATGTGGACATAAGACAAACACTTGCTCGTCCTTTAAAGGAGTTCACCAGCACACTTGTTAACAAGTCCCGTTTGCTTCCGTCTTTTTTTGTGAGTAATAAAGTCAACTGACCAAGTGACCATGAAGAGGGGCTGTCTGGCTGTCTGGGGCTCCTGTTTTTTAGCTGCCGTTCCTCTTCAGCTCCGACCATGTTGCTGTGTGATTATCTCAATTGGTTTTAATTGAGGCAGAAACTGAAGCTCTACCAATGAACTGTTTAAAAACAAGACACACTTTTGTATTAAAATTGCTTGCAGTAACAAATTTGTATTTTCTGATTTTCTTCTCAACTGTTACCTTATATATAACTTGTTACCCTGGGTATGATTGTGTTTTAGTTACTTAAATGCATTATTCAAATCAAAATATCTTGGTGGATAAATTATGGAGCTCACTAATAGATATTTTTTCTTGTTTATTTCATCCTTGTTGATTTTAACAAAACAACAAAGAAATAATCAGGCTATTCCTAATGTAGATCTGTAGGGAATCTGCTCCACTTAGCTGATCACACAAATAACAATATGTAAGAAAATTTCTGTATTAGAAGTCACAAAGATTCCAGGTTTGAGAGGATGGAGCCAGTTTCCCTTGGTAGGCTGAGGTTTCTGGTTAAATGATAGAATTTCAAAAGCGGAAGCAAAATTGGCCAACAGATCTAGCTCTTTTCTTTTCCAGATGGTGACACTGGAATGGGAAGGTGGGAGAGAGGGTTATCTGTTTGAGATCAGAGAATTAATAAATGGTAAAAGTGGACCTGGAATCAAATCATTGATTCCCTATTGAAACCTGGCATTTCTATTTCCTCCAGCCCCTAGTTGGCTTTATAAAAATTAGAACAGCCAAATATTATGTAATTCTAATAGGAATTAGGCTAGGAAGTAATAAGAGAAGTAGAAGTAGGAAAAAGGGTTCAAACTCAGGCCACCTGTGTTTCTGATCATTAAAGCCATACATACTCTCATATGATCAGGAACTGGGTAAGATGGATACATGTTTGCCACAGCTGTTTGATGGAATTTTTTTTTAAGATTTTTTTATTTGACAGCACAAGTAGGGGGAGTGGCAGGGAGAGGGAGAAGCAAACTTTCTGCTGAGCAAGGAGCCTGGTGCAAAGCACATTCCCAGGTCCCTGGGATCATGACCTGAGCCAAAGGCAGACGATTAACCAACTAGCCACCCAGGTGCCCCTGCCACAGCTATTTGAACCCAAATATCCAGATTAAAAGAAATCCAACCTGATGGATTCTGAAGTGCTTACTCTAGTTCCCCTGGAATTAAGTAACTTCAAGCTGCCAGAACTGTGTAGGATAGTGTTTTTGCCTAAATTTGTTTCTCCTCCAGGCTTCCTGACAGCAGAAGCATACTCAAAACAGCTTGACCTCCACCCTTTAAGATTCTGGACTATGATCACTTTTTTTTTTTTTTAACCAAGTAATTCAGGTTTTCCTTTAGTCTTTGCAACAAAGCTCAGCTAGTGGTGAAATCTTCATAAAGTGTATTTCCATTCAGCAAACACCTACATGCAAGGCCATATAGAGAATATAGGGATGCCAGAAAAAAAGCTTGGAATTACAGTTCTGGGACACCAGTGCTAAACATGTGATACAAATTTGGTGTCTGCCTGCTGGGTAGAGATGCAGGAGTCCCCGGGGTTTTGAATGATACAGTAATAACTGCTGACATTTACTGACTGCTTGCCATAGGCCAGTCACTGTACTAAGTGCTCTATCTACAATCCTAGCAGCCTGACCCCATTCACAAATGAGCAACAGCCTGAGAGGTTCAGAAACTGCCCCAGGTCACAGTGCACCAGGCAGCTAGGGAAAGCTTTGTTTGCCACTACTTTCTCCAAGACCTTCCCCACCTCACTTCCCTTCCAGTTCCTGAGTTAGCGGATTCCATTCACATCCCCACCCCCAAGTACCAGGTCCTTGTCCTCTGCCCTTCCAGGTGCTTTGCCAGCCCTCAGGTGGGAGCACAGCCTTGGTTCTGCCTTCTGTGAAGACTACGTTCACCTGAGTATCACCCCTGTTGGGGGCCTAGGTCACTCGGGGGCAGGGACTGGTTGGCTTCATCTCCAGTTCAGGGCAGCAGACCGAGCGGCCCATGGTGTTTGCTGTTGAACTGAGTTGTGGGGTGCTATCCTTTGGAATGGCTAAAACCTGAGGGGCGCCTGGGTGGCTCAGTGGTTTAAAACCTGATGTTTAGGTTTACAGGAATTCGAGGCCCATTGTTGGAAGAACGCAGCTATCTCTGCTCACCCTAAGTTGAGCTAAATGATTTCTGTTCTGAAGAATCAGACCCACACTGAGCTGGCTTACAGTCTAGCTGGAAGCCCAGTGTCGCACGATAGGCTCCAGATGATGTGGTGCGGACTCTAAGTAGAATATAGAGGGATGCCCAGAGAAGGACAGTAAGGAGGACAGGAGATTCAGAGACCCTGAACAAGCCTGACACCGGGATGCCCTCTTGACTCTGCCCCCGCCTCTACATGCAGTCACCAAGCCCTGGGGATTCAGCCTCGCCAACTGCTTTCTACTCTTCCCTCCCCCCCATCACCAAAAAGGATCATGATCATGTCCACACACCCTTATTACAGTACCTGCCTCCAGCTGTGGGCCCTGACTCTAACCTTCGTCCCTCCCATCCATGGTCGCCCCTGCAGCAGACTCTGTCTTAGGCACATTCAGTGGCTGAGCTGCAACATCCCTTTTTTATTTTTTTAAACATATAATGTATTATTTTTTTCAGGGGTACAGGTCTGTGATTCATCAGTCTTACACAATTCTTACACAATTCACAGCTCTCACCACAACACATACCTCCTCCATGTCCATCACACAACCACCCCATCCCTCCAGCAACCCTCAGTTTGTTTCCTGAGATTGAGGCTTTCTTATGGTTTGTCTCCCTCTCTGGTTTTGTTTCATTTTTCCCTCCCTCCCCCTAGGATCCTCTGTCTTGTTTCTCAAATGCCTCTTATCAGTGAGATCATATGATAATTGTCTTTCTCTGATTGACTTATTTTGCTTATAAGCTGCAACATCCTTAAGAGGCTTATAAGCAATGTGGAAATTCATAAAAGACAGACTAAGCATGAGCTTAAGGCACCAAAAAATGATTGTTTGCTTAATTAATTGATTTATGTACAGTAGGCTCCATACACAATGTGGGGCTTGAACTCAACAACCTGAGATCAAGAGTCCCTCACTCTACGGAATGAGCTGGTCAGGCATCCCAGTTTTGGTATTTTTTTAAAGTCTGAAGAGATCAAGGGAAATTCTTAACTTTGGTGGACTTTATTTTGAAGTTTAATATTGAATCCACACTGGGGCCCCATAACCATCTATTGTCCAGGGCCCTCATCTAGTCTGCCTGAAAGGCCCTTTGGGTCCATCCTTTGCCAGCCCCTCAGCCTCAGCCTCACCCAGGCCATATGCCCCTAAGTCTCTCCAGGTTCCACTGAACAGTTCACCTGCCCAAGCCCAGCTCCACGGTTGTGTGACAGGGGAAGTCCCTTAACTATTGCATGGGTCCGTTTCCTCCTCCGTTAAAAGACTGGGTTGAAATGGCGTCTACCCTCTATGTGAGAGCATTAAAGCAATAATGCAGAGCACGCATGGCACACCGTAAGTGCGGAGTGGTGCCTGCATTACGCTCCCTGGTGTCGCAGCCAGCAGTTTCCTCTGCCCATTGACCTTTCCTGTCATCGCAGGCCCATTCCTTCCAGCCTTTCGAGCTCAGTCTAGGTGTCATTTCCTCCCAGCTCAGCGCCTTAGCCATAAATGAATAAACGCAGCGAAAGAGCGTCCAGGAAGACGCTGTGCAGTAGGGGGCTGAGTCAATGGAGGGGGTTCCCTGTAGAGCCTTCTCTTGAAGCCCTTGGGGGCCCTAACAGTTAAGATGCGCAAACGGAGCTTCCCGGACCCTCGGGAAGGGCCCCAGAGCTCCCTGGCCCAGCTGGAGACGGGTCCCTTGCGCGGCTGGATCAGCACGGGGACCGCAGGGCGCAGAGCGAGAGCCAGAGGTGACGATGCGGTTGCGGGATCATCGCGGAGCGTGGGGAGCCCGCCTGGGACGCGGGCCAGAAGCTCGCGGGAGCCAGGTGGGTGGGCGCCGCGGAACAAGAGACCGAGCAGTAGTCAAGGAAGGAGAAGACGCCAAAAATGCGCGCAAGAAAACAGCCAGAGAGGCTCAGGGTGGCCAGCGAGGAACTGCGGCGGCAGCGGCTGGCAGAGGAACGCGTCCCACTCTCCCACCGCGACTGGCACCAGCGGGGTCCCTCTACTTCTAGACCCCACTGAGGCCTTTCAGGTCCTGGAGCAACCCTCTGCGCACCAGGCGAGGCTGCCGGGTCACTGCGCTGGCGGGACGGAGACTCCGGATCCCCACTGGGGCGAGAGCGCTCGAGGACACATCCCGCGGGAGCGCAGGTCCCGGATTTCCCCGGACAGGGCCGCTACCCTGGGAACCCCAGGCCAAGGCCCAGCGCTCGCCCGACGGCGTCCCCAACGGCTGGGAGAGGAGGCCAGCACGGCCAAGAAGACCCGACGGCTGGACAGGGGACCCATCACCCGACCCCTCCAGCACCTAACAGCCGCACACATCTCAGCACCCGGGACTCCAACCGAGATCCACAGCCCCCGGGGTTCCGCAGCCTTGGCCCCGCCCCGCGCCGCCATTGGTCGGGGCCGGAGGGGGCGGGGCCAGACGGCGGCGCTCTGGCCCCACCAGCGCGGGGGCGGGGCGCGCGGAGCGGACGGCGGGTCCCACTGAAGAGGTTCCCGCGGGTATGCGCTGCCCTCAGCGCAGAAGGGAGCTCGCCCGTCGCCCCTGCCTCGGAAGCGGCCTTAGCAGCAGCCGACTGACGGCACAGCGGCCACAGACAGATTGGCCGCCAGTCCCCCGGCCCCGGAGGAGCGCCTACCGCGAGGCGGCGGAGGCCTCGTTGACGCCGCGGGGAGCCCAGCAGGTGCGGCGCGGGAGACCCACTGAGGTAGCGCCGCGGCCGCCGGCGAGCCCGACGGGAGCCGCCGACCCCAAGCCTCGCCCGCCGCTCACCGTCGGGGCGGCCCCGGCCCCATCTCGGCCGCGGAGCGGATGCGCACCGGCTGAGCGCCCGCCCAGCCCGCCATGGCCGCGCGCCCCGGGCCGCTGTGGCTCGTGGGTCTGGCGCTGTGCGCGCTGAGCGGCGGCGGCCCGGGCCCGCGCCCCCCGACCGGCTGCCCGGCCCGCAGCTTGGGCCCGCGCGAGCGCCGCGACATGCAGCGCGAGATCCTGGCGGTGCTGGGGCTGCCCGGGCGACCCCGGCCCCGCGCGCCGCCCACCGCCGCCCGGCTGCCCGCGTCGGCCCCGCTCTTCATGCTGGACCTGTACCACGCCATGGCCGACGACGACGACGACGAGGACGGCGGCCCCCGGAAGTGGCCCCCGGGCCGCGCCGACCTGGTCATGAGCTTCGTCAACATGGGTGAGTGCGGCCGCCGGCTGAGCGTCTGGGGCCCAGATGACCGCGCGGCCTCCGCGTGGACGCGTGGGTGCGACGGGGCCCGGGACCCATCGCGGGCGGCAGGGGCGAGTGCACCGCCTTGGCCAGTAAGCGCCCCTTCGGTGAACAGGTGCCCCCTGGTCCTGGCCACGCCCCCCACCGAGGGGTGAGAAGTGCGAAGCTCAGGGCCAAGTCCAAGGCGCTTGGGGGCTACGTGGGTGGGCGGACCGGGACCCGCAGAGGCGCGAATGTGAGTCCCAGGAATGTGCGCGATCGTCCCGCCCCTGAACACACCCAAGGGTAGGAATCATCTCCTGTCGGGTGGACGGGACAGTGCCAGGAAGACAGTCTGGTCCTGGGGAGACAGATGAGTAAACAGGCCGGGATGCTGTCACAGTGATAAGAGCGGTAATGTAGAGGACAAAGTTCAGTGTGGAAAGCCCCGGTCGCATCATCAAAGTGACCAGAGCTGAGAACCCAGATGTCCTGAGTGCACAGCTTCCTGTTCCCTGGCCAGAGCCCCAGCTCCTGCAGGTGAGGTTGTAGCTGCCAGGGCAGCAGGCAGAAGGAGTAGACTCTGAGCTCAGTGGGGCAGTCGGTGGTCTTGTCACCCTGGGCCTAGCACCTGGGACACGGCTGGCATACAGTGAGTGTCCAGTCCTGTGAAAGGACCCAGTAGGCCTCTTGGACCCTCCTCATTCTTCCATACAAAGCCCAGCCTTTCCTTTCTACAGTAATTTTTCTCCAAGTCGTGGACCCATTTATGATTAGAGTACTCAAAGATGTGTCCCCATTACTAAATGCTCTTTAATCTGCAGTCGTGAATGTCCCCTATCTGCTTTGCCTCCTGTCTGTGGCCAGTGAGGGCCAGGGTTCTGGGCTGGAGCAGACACCAGACTGGATGTGGCATTGAAGGACTGCAGCTCAGGCTGAGGTGGGGATAGGACCTTTGCCAAGGCCACCAGCATCCCTTTACGTACAGCGTCACGCTTACCCCTCCGCACAACCCTGGGAACAGACGTGGTATTCATTCCCATCTCCCAGATGAGGACAGTGAGGCTCAGAGAGGCAATGTCATGCCCAGGACAGCACAGCCTCTCCGTGGCCCAGTCAGGACAGGCCCAGGTTGTTTGGCCCTACATCTGGTCCTCAAGGAGATGCTATTTCTACTCTCAGGAAGGCAGGCTTTCAGGGTGGAGAGAGCTTCCAGAGGGGTTTAGGCAGGGAAACGCAGGGGATGGAGCAGCAGCAGCAGGTTTTGTGGGGTTTTCAGCCATTTGCTTCCTCTATGAGGGCAGGCAGAGTGGACAGCCAAGGAGACCTCTGTCCACCACACCCCAGAGCTGGTGGGTGGCTGAGGTGGGGAGTGAGCAGCAGGAAGTGGCTGTTAACCTCTGCTGAGAGCCGGGTGCCAGGCTTAGGACTTGATCAATGGGTTCTGAATGCCACCTTCTTGGCTAAGGGCAGGGGTAGGGGACTCAGGACGAAAGAGACCATGTGTGGAACTGAGGCTAGAGCCCTGTCCACAGGACAAGCTGACCTGGGGCTCAGAACCAAGAAGGGTTGTGGATACAGTCATCCTGAGAATGTCCCTAAGGGCAACATCCATTAGAGTGAGTCACTGCCCAGCCAGTGTCCTGCTTCCCCAGCATCCCCTGGGTGAAGGCGTGCACAGCCTTGGTGGGAGCTCCTACTGCGAGTCAAGCAGCACCCTTAGCTCAGACAAATCTGATTTCTTTCCTGCCTCTGCTGTGTGACCTCAGGCAAGCCCCTTGCCCTCTTGGAGCCACAGATCCCTCCTTGTAAGATGGGGCTCGCTGAGATCAGTACCTCATCAGGGGTATTGTGGGATGGGTTGATAGATGGGAGGAGCAGAAAATCAGCCCTCTAGTAGGTGCACCTGGACTGGTCCCTGTTGCCCCAGGTTCCTGCCAGCTGCTGCCCAGCCCTGGTTGGGTGTGTTGGGAATGTCCCACACTTCTCATTGCAACCCAGAAACAGATTTTAAAAGCCAACCAAAAGGTGCCTGTACCTATTTTTAGAATAAAAACGAGCACCTGAAGAGCCTTTGTTGCACCCATCTAGCAACACGTAAGCTGTTTTACCAGCCCCCTTTGCATGGGCTCAGAGAGGTTAAATGGCCGGCCCAGGGCCACACAGCTCATCTGTGGCATCATCCAGGGCCTATGGATTCCTGATGCCAGCTTCTTCCCACGCTGTCTGTGTGTGTTTCATTAAGATCTAAGGCCTCTGACGCTGTGGGATTAACAAGCAGATCTTTGTTTGGTGGAAGCCCAGTCTGTGGGCGGGCCCAGCCAGCTGTCAGAGGGCCTCTTTATTTTGATGTACTAATTGCACTAGTAGAACTCTTGCAGTGTGAGTGGTTTAACTGGTAATTACCTAGGCTGTAGGGTGAGGGGGTTAGACACCTAGCAGGAGTCTTTGCTTCTTTGGAGGCCCAGGCCCCAGGCCCTTGAACCACCACAGAGCCTGATGGCAGAGTCATGGTGGTATCCACGCCCACACCTGGGCTCCTGTACCTGCACCTCCAGCTCCACCTCTCCTACTGGCCTCATCTGCTCCTGAGAAGCCAGACCCAGTGCCTGGTAGGCCCCTGACCATCCACCGCAGCCTGTGGGACCAGAGACCTCGGGCCTGTCACAGGACTCCGGCCCACGGGTCAGGTGTCTGTGCCCAGGCAGATGCTTTAGAACACCCGTGTCATGGCTGACAGCATCTCTGGAGGGAGGCCAGGGCTGTGATCAGAGCTGGGGCCCCTGCCTGGCCTGTCCATCTCAGACTGTACACTCTTGGCTCTCCTTGGTCAGGACATGCTGATGGGGGCTGATGCTCATGTGGAGCAGATGGGGTCTGTCCTGAGTGTCTCCTGTGCTCATGGAGAGGAGAGCCCTGAGTTGGGAGGCAACATTCACATTCTTACACTGCCTGGACCCACCACTGATTCCTTCCTGTCCAGAGTCACCTCCCTTCCTTCCCTGGGCCTCTGCTTTCTCATATAGTGTGCAGCGATGGTGTCAGGAAGCGAGGGGCCTCCCAGCCCTGACCCCGTGGCCCTGTGCTGGAGACAGCTCCTCACTGCACCACCCCATCCCCTGGGCTGGAGGGTGGGTCTGACCCGCTGTACCTTAGGCACCTGGGGCTGGCCCTGTGGCTGGTGAGGGAGGAATGAGGAGGGAAGGACTGACTCTGTGTGTTCCTCCTGGTCCTTCTCCACCTTGAGTCAGAGGAGTAGCAGATGCCGAGTTCCAGGTTGAGAAACTGAGGCACAAACAGCCCTGCAGGCAGAGGTCTAGCCAGAAATGCATGGAGCCGTCTTCACTGTTTTCCCAGCCCTTCTCTGAGCAGACTTACTCCCGTGCCTTGGGCAGCCGAGGATGGGGGTGTTGACCTGAGGTGTTAGATTTGGGGGCAGCAGGGCTGAGTGGAAATGAGGAATCTGGCCCACGTCCTCCTCAGCCCTGCGACCTTGAAGGGGCAATGCTTAGTCTCCATGACCCCAGGGTCACTTTCTTTGGTTCTTTACTAGGGAATTCTTTCATTTTTCATGAATTTACTCAACAAATAGTCGTGTGATAACTGCTCTGTGCCAGGTAGAGTTCTGGTTACTGGGATGTGACAGTGGGCCTAACCAAGTCCAGCCCTCATGGACCTGGCCTTCGGGGGTGGGGGAGGAATGCAAATAATAAATGCATAAGCCACAGAGATGGTTGTCAAGTGGTATAGACAGTGACACCTCCCCATCTGGAAACCAGGAGCCGAGGGACAGGGGAGGGCAGACGGGACCTGGATGGGAGGTTCTGACCTTGGACTCAGACAGAATCTGCATCTCGATGCTACCACCTGCTGTGAGTGTGATCTGGGTCTTCTTAGTCCACCTCCAGGAACCTCAGTTTCTTCCTCTGTAAAATGGAGGCACTCAGGGTACCCACCCATTGGAGCTGTTCCAGGAACATGTGAGATGATGCCTGGTGAGGACCTCATGCCCAGAACCTCATGGTCTGTGCCTTCATTTGCATCACAATTACAGTCACATCTATGTTTTGAAAAGAGGAGAGTGAAACTCAGAGAAGTTAGGTGATTTTCCCAAGGCCTCCCAGCAGGTCCGCTCCTTGTCTCCTCTGCTCTTCTGCTCTTCTCCTGTATGGAAGCCGTCTCTCCACATCCGTGGGGCTCTGGCCCATCATTAGGTGCATTATGTGTGGTGGAATTGGACTGTCTGGAAAGTAGGTTGTAAAGAGAATCCTATTTAAAGTGTCTTTATTTGTTGGGGGTTACAAAAGTAAGACATGAGACATGCTCAATACATGCCGTTCAGACCTCACAGAAACAGGTGACATGGGTGCTCCTGGGGATCTTTTTCCCACCAACCACTTTCTGACTTCTATCACAATGCATTCATGTCCCCCATCTTTGAGCTTCCTACACCTGGAATCATACAGTGTGTGCTTTTATGTCTACTGTTTTCACTCAACATAATTTTTTTGACATTCATCCTTGTTATTGTTGTATTTGCAGTTCTTTTTTAAGTGTGTGTGTGTGTGTGTGTGTGTGTGTGTGTGTGTGTTTTAAGTAATCTCCACACCCAGTGTGGGGCTTGATCTCATAACCCCGACATCAAATCAAGAGTCAGATGCTCTTCTCACTGAGCCAGGCAGGCACCCACATGGTTCTTCTTTAAGAATTGAATTGTAAGGGGACGCCTGGGTGGCTCAGTTGGTTAAGCAGCTGCCTTCGGCTCAGGTCATGATCCCAGCGTCCTGGGATCGAGTCCCACATCGTGCTCCTTGCTCGGCAGGGAGCCTGCTTCTCCCTCTGCCTGCCACTCTGTCTGCCTGTGCTCGCTCTCTCTCTCTAACAAATAAATAAATAAAATCTTAAAAAAAAAAAAAAAGAATTGAATTGTAGGGACGCCTGGGTGGCTCAGTTGGTTAAGCGGCTGCCTTCAGCTCAGGTCATGATCCCAGCCTCCTGGGATCAAGTCCCACATTGGGCTCCTTGCTCAGCGGTGAGCCTGCTTCTCCCTCTGCCTCTGCCTGCCACTCTGTCTGCCTGTGCTCACTCCTGCACTCTCTCTCTATCTGACAAATAAATAAATAAAATCTTTAAAAAAAAAGAATTGAATTGTATTGCATTCCTCAAGTATATGCATTTATCCGGTTTTATTAATGGATAGTTGGGTCATTTCTGGTTTGGGATAAGGAGTACAGGTGCTGTGAGCATGCACACGTGGCTGGGGCTGTTGTAAACCTGCATTTTAATCCTGACTCTGCCACATCTGGGAGATGATACACAGATGCTTTTTAAAGCCTCATTTCCTCACCTTTAAGGCCTCACTCCAGGATTGTGCGGAACTAGGCAAAATGTGCAGTAATGCTGGCTAGATGCTTGTTACCTGGCAGGAACTTACTGAGTAATGTTAGTAACTCTAATATGTTACCCTCTGCTTGTGCCTCTGCTCATTTTGAACCCTCTGCATACAGTGTCCTCACCTCCAGTTCTACTTTAAAAAGGGTAGGCACAGGGTGCCTGGGTGGCTTAGTCAGTTAAGTGTCTGCCTTCAGCTCAGGTCATGATCTCAGGGTCCTCAGACTGAGCTCCACATCAGGCTCCTGGTTCAGTGGGAAGCCTATTTCTCCCTCTCCCTCTGCCACTACCTCCCACTTGTGTTCTCTCTCTGTCTCAAATAAATAAGATCCTAAAAAAGGGAGGGAAGTGTGGGCAGAAGTTTCCATAAGTCTGTCTCCACCCCAACTACTCCAAAAGAGACAGGCTTCTTCTATCCTTGAAGTCCCATCCCCCATCCTATGTATTTCTCTTAGGATTTGAGTCACTTTCTGCCAGCCTCATTCAGAGCCATGTCTTTCCCTTTTCTCCTGCTCCCAGAGAAACCATGAACAACCTGAGAACGGGCCAGATCTGACTCTTCATGACATCCCCCCTCCCACCGTGCACCCCAGCTCCTGTGTGGCAGGTGCATGGGGCAGATCAGCAAGGTGAAGGGAGGAAAAACACAGCGGGAGGCAGGGGCTGAGAGCAGGGGCAGGAGCCTGGGCCTGGTCAGCTGGGGCAGAGCAGGACCCGCCCTCCCTGTCTTTGTGGAGGCCAACCATGGGTGCAACATTCTCCCTAGATGCTTCCCTGGGACCTCCAGTCCTCCCAGGGCCCTGCCTGGAGGAAGGTGGCTTCAGCAGGCATTCTCAGGAGACTGGGGTGCTCCCTTTGACAGCAGAACCTCATTGGCAGGTGACCCTCTGATCCTAATTTCGCCACCTAGAGGGAATCTGGTACCATGCATCTCAAATTGTCTTATGTCTGAAAGAATGTGCCCACCCCTGCCCACTGATGGGGCTCCTCCAGCACTGGGGCCCAGGACAGGGAGGTGCACCCACTCCACCTCCTCATGGGAACCCATTCCCCATGGGAGAAAGGGATGTGTCACTGTGACCACATCTTTCTGGAAAACTCCCACAGTTCATTTCTTTCCCCAGAATTGCACTGGGGAATCGTATCCTTGCTCAATCTCCTTGGATCTATTTTTGGCCTTGACCGACTTGATGTGGTGGAGTGTGCGGGTGTTCCCTTTTAATTTGGGGACTAAAGCCGTCTGAAGCTTGGACTGGCAATCATGAGTGCAGAGCCATTTATGGAAGCAGCTCTTGAAAAAAGTCGGTAATGAAAACTGACTAAAAATACCTTAGAAATGAAGCCTCCTTGGCCTCCTCTGGGCAGCACTGAGATTTCTGGGTGGGAAGGAGAAGACCTTCAGACGCGGAATTGGTAGGTGATCAGTTCTGCAGCTCCTCCCTGGGCCCGCACCAGGCACGGAGACATGGGTCTTGCTCTAGGTCTAAAGGGCCCCTCAGCCTTGTCACTAGCAGGACTAGCCGGATGGGACCAGTGCTCTGCCTCTGGGACCCTCGGGAGCCTGCCCTCCACCTCAGCAGCCTGGCCGTGGGAGGGGGGCCAGTCCCGCAGCAAAGTGAAAATGTGAGTGGCTTCTGATGGAGACCCGCTGTGCTGTGGAAGCCATTCCCGGACCAGCAGCTGCCCCACTGTCCTGCAGAGCTTGGGAAGAACCTGCAGACACATGCCCTCTCTGGGCCCCCAAAACAAAGGGAGCTCAATGACAGTCCACTGAGAGCCTCCCGTTTCTGCCCCACATGGTACAGTCCTGCCCTTAATTGCTCACCATCCGGTGGGGCACACGAACCAGAGATAGGGACCCCTGGGACAGGGGAAAGGGAGAGGCCAGCAGGCTGATCTGTGTGAGGTCAGAGGAGGATGAGGGGCTTTGATAGCTGGACTGAGAGGAAAAGCAGCCGTTAGCCAGGGTGGAATGGGGGCGACTCAGGAGAGGGCGCTTTGGTGAGGGCCTCCAGGGGAGGGGAGAGGTGTCTGTAGCCAGAAGGCCCAGGAGGCCATGAAGTTGGGCCCGGCCAGCTCAGGGGGGCGGGAATCAGAGCTTGGGCTCCTCCTGGGGACCCTATGGGGCTGGGGAAGTGTTTGAGGGCAGATAGGTCAGGCGATTCTGTTTTTTTTTTTTTAAGATTTTATTTATTTATTTGTTATAGAGAGAGAGAGAGCGAGCACAGGCAGACAGAGTGGCAGGCAGAGGCAGAGGGAGAAGCAGCCTCCCTGCCGAGCAAGGAGCCCGATGTGGGACTCGATCCCACGATGCTGGGATCATGACCTGAGCCAAAGGCAGCCGCTTAACCAACTGAGCCACCCAGGTGTCCCAGGCGATTCTGTTTTCTTAACAGCCATTCTGAGCTAAAGGAAGAGGATGTCTTTTAAAGTCTTACTTTTTGGTCAGAAACAAGACAGATTTAGATCATCCAAATACCCTTAAATTTTGTCCAAGTCACAAAAATATCCAAAGCCATTGTTGGTATTGGGCTGTCGGATTCAAGTTGTGGCAACTGGAGATCTAGCCCGTGAGTGGTAGATGCAGGTCCTCAGAGGCAGAAAGGCAGAACGTAGTCGGTGGCCATGTGGTCAAGGACATCTACACAGCATCCTTACCCATAAGCAAATGTATAAAGCAGAGGTCATTTTATCAGACGCTGGAGGGAGGAGAAGGCCAGGAGTCATATGATTGTTTAATTGCCTGGAGCCATAGTAATGGAGTTAAGAAAGCAAACTCTGCCTCCTCACATGGAGCTTTGTAGGAAATAAGGTACCTGTGGAAACAGTAGCGGCACTGTCTGTCCCTGATGGTGGGCTCATGCCCTGCCATGCCCAGTATCTCGATGGAGCTTGCTGTCAAGAGCCTCTGTGGGCTCCTAAAAACCATATGTGGCTTCCAGCCTACCTCACAGGGTCCTGGACTATCGTAACATCAACAACTATTGAGTTTTATCAGATGCTTCCCAGGTCACAGAGCCTCTTTGAATCCTTGGACAGCACCTTAATCAAAGAATCAATTAATATTACTAGGAATAATGCCACCATGTTGTCCAAGTTGATGTGCATGTTTTTCTCCAAAATCCATAACTTCAGTCTAATGGAAAAACATCAGATAAACTGACATTGAGGGGCTTTTGAAAAGTGTCCATGTCCAGGAGCACCTGGGTGGCCCAGTCATTAAACATCCGACTCTTGATCTCACCTCAGGGTTGTGAGTTCAAGCTCCATGTTGGGCGTGGAGACTACTTAAAAAAATTAAAAATTAAATAAATGAAAGTGTTCATGTCATGAAAGAAAAGGAAAGACTTAGCAGTTGTTACAGGCCAGAGGAGACCCAGGAGACCTAACAGCTAAATGCAGTGTGAAACCCTGGATAGAAGTCGGGAACATTGAAGAGATAAATAATGGGAAACATGGCAAAATTCTAGAAAAGACTGTGGTTAATAGTCTTGCACCAATATCACTTTCATGGTTTTGATAATTAGGCTGTGGTTTAGTTACACATGATGTTATCGTTAGGGGAAGTGGGGTAAAGAGTATGGGGAAGTCTCTGTACTATTCTAGCAAAGAGTTTTCTCTAAATCTAAATCACTTTAAATTATCTCAAAATAAAGCTAAAAGCATCAAGTGACTCCCACACACCCTTCCTGCGTTATCCCCAGTCCCACCTCTCCCTTGACTTCCTTTATAGCCACTCACATAAAATCACCTTGTTTGCTACTCCCCACGCACTGCAGATTCCTTGGCACTGCTTTCAAATGTATAGGAGCAAATGAATTAATTCTCCTGGATGTCACCAGGAAAAATGAATGGGAATATTGAGGGTTTATAGAAAGCATCCTGAACATGTATAGTCTTTCCCATATGCTCAAAGATGAAATTATGGGACTGCCCTCCTCTGACCCCCCACCACCGATCAGGAATCCTCATCCCAGTCTACGGCCATACCACCCTGAACGCGCCCGATCTCGTCTGATCTCAGAAGCTAAGCAGGGTCGGGCCTGGTTAGTACTTGGATGGGAGGAATCCTCATCCCAGATGTTGCAGATGGAGGAAATAATTGACTACCCAGAAATCTTGCCCCAGGCATCAGTGGTTCCCCCAGAGCCACCCCAGGGAGAGGATTCCTGACAGGACATAGCTCTGATGGCCAGGATCTAGAACATAGGCCAGGAGGGGAGCATCCACTCCTCCTTCAGCCTAGCTAAATCTGCCAGGGACTGGGAAATGAACTTCCCAAACCCATAAGCGGTAGCAAAAAAAAAAAAAAAATTCCTGGGAAAACCCAAGATGTCACATTGTGCAGACCTTGGCCTTTCCCATAAATTCCCTCTGCAGACCATCAACAATGGCAGGGGGTGGGAGGCAGCAAGAGGCCACTTCCAGCTGGATTTTTATGCCACCCTTTCAACATCAGATGATGAAGGTCCAGCCTGATGTAGTGGAGCAGCCCAGATGGGAGTCGGGATCTCTGGCTTCCATCTCTGTGTGAGTATAAAAGTGGAAGGAGACTGTGTGTGGTGACCTCTGTCCTTAGAGCTCTGATGTTCTGGAATGTTCAGCACTTTCATAAAGGGTCAGTTTCTATTTTGTGCCTGAGCCAGAACAGCCTCAGTGGTGGTTCTGAGGGGCTGCCTTTCTGAGCCTCTGCATCTTTGGGAGATTCCAGACCTTGGGGAAGTGGAGGCTTGGCATGAAGGTGGGAAAGAAGGAAATGCTCCTGTATAATATGTTAGCAGCATTTGCTGGGCCAGAACCAAGTACCTACTCCAGTAGCAAACATAGCCTTTTGCAGTTTCATTGGACCCTGTATCAAATGGTCATTTTGCAGATGTGGATACTGAGTCCCAGAGGATCAAATGCCTTGACAAAGATCAGGCAGATAAAAAGGAAACCTTCCAAATGCCTTTCAGCTGAATTAATATATTTTTATGTTACATAACATTTCATTCCATACTCTTATTTAGAAAAAGAAAATTGAAAGTCTCCCTCTCCTTCCCCTGGTCTCCTGAGATTCACACATGGAGGTTCTACTGGTGCTCTCAGGAGGTTATCACTTTGATAGAGGGATGAAGTGAGGAAATTGGGGGCCAGCACTCCTTCTCAACTCCTGTTCCTATGGAATGGCCATCGGTCCTACCTACCTGATAATGCCTGCCCCTCCCAAAGCCCTTTCAGGCCTCTCTGTGGAAAGACTCCTAGCATCTCCAGTTCACAGATGAGAAGACTGAGGCAGGGGAAATTATCTGGTCACCAGTAGGCTTAGGTTTGGGATCAGAAGCCCGAGCTACAAGCCAGAGCACGTATACTTCTCAGTGCCGTGTTAGTGGCAAAAGCAGGGACAGGCGGCCCTGGAGCAAATCCAGATCCTAACAGCTGCTATTCCTCAACACCAGCTTTTGAGAAATACTATTTCTGGGGCACCTGGGTGGCTCAGTTGGCTAAGTCAGTTAAGACTCGTGACTTCAGGGACACCTGGGTAACTCAGTGGGTTAAGCCTCTGCCTTCAGCTCAGGTCATGATCCCAGAGTCCTGGGATCGAGCCCCACACCGGGCTCTCTGCTCGGCAGGGAGCCTGCTTCCTCCTCTCTCTGCCTGTCTCTCTGCCTATTTGTAATCTGCCTATCAAATAAATAAATAAAATTTAAAAAAGAAGAAAGGCACAACAGAGCACTATTAAAAAAAATAAAATAAAGACTCTTGACTTCAGCTCAGGTCATGATCTCGGGGTTGTGAGATCCAGCATGGAGCCTGCTTACAACTCCCACTCCCTCTGCCCATTTACCTCCTAAAAGAAAAAAGAAATGAAATGAAATTTTTTCTAATACACAGAAGCAAACACTGGAAAGCTATACTTCTACAAGTTCCAGCATAGAGAGAGGGGTCATTCCCCTTTGGCCAGTTACAGTCATGTCTAGTATAATGCTGCATCCCAGGAAGTTTTAACAGTTTCTGATGAAAAGCATCACATTCCTCACAATGTCCTGGTTTCTGGTACTTGCCTGGAACAGCCAGGGGGGCAGTTTACTGTGCTGACCTACTGAGTGGTTCATGGATTTCACAAATTCACAGGGTGGAAGCTTGGAACCGGGGTCAGTTCAGGTGCACAAGGCTCCCCTGACCCTTCACATGTGGGCCCCCAGGTCAGCAAGGGAGGGAGGCCCCAGAGCATGGCCCTCCCATGGAGATGGCAGGTTCATGGGTTGTCCCCTCAGCCCCCAGATTTGACAGGAAATCAGCCAGAGGCCTGCAGACTGAGGTCACCTGCAGCCCCACCCGGGCATCACCCCCACTGCCTTGGGAGCAGATCTGTGTTCATGAATCTGGGTTTGAGGCTCTGCGAGGAGTCAGGTGAAGGGCGGGACAGAGCCACCCTCCTTCCTGCTCTGGGCCATACCCTGTCACAGCCAGCAGCCTCGACCTGGGGCCTCCTGCACATCCAGGATTCTTACACAGCCATGGAACAGAGATGGTCTGTGAGGCCCCTTGAATCCACAGAAATTGTCACCAACGCTGTGCATGTGGGAGTGTCCATAGAGAGGAGGGGACACATGTGGCAGTATTCATGGCCCACATCTCCGGGTGCTGGACAGAGCCCTGCAGTCCTCGCTCTCTGCACGTGTGGGAAGACATGGGTCCCTCCCGGGGTCACCGCCCCCGAAGCATGCGCTGCACGTTCGCTAACTTGTCAGAGCTTGGCTGTTGTCTTTCTTCGCCACCTCGGTCTGAGAAGGAAAAGCCCACCTCCTCAGGTCACTGTGTATGTCCACCGGCCCCGCCCAGCCCAGCTGTTGGCCTGTCCCTCGCTGGACCCAGTCCCCACCGCAAGGACAGAAAGCGCTCCCCACATCTGCCTCCGCCACCAGCTTGGTGACTTGTGGTCACTGAGCCCAGCAGCCAGAGAGAGAGTTTTTAAAAAAGACTCACAGACGTGTCATTAAAATCTCAGTGTTGGGTTTTGGGGAATGTGATGGGTGACTCCCACCCCTGCTTTCTGGAACACAGATTTGTAGCATTTGACAGTGACAGGAGACTAAAGTGGGACGGTACTAAATATACCATCCTGGGCATTTCCGGGCAGCAGGGGGGATGTGGGATTGACTCGCCACCTCAGCCTCCAGCCCAGACAGACCAGCCCCACCTCGGCTCCCCTCCAGCCTGTGGATCCCCTTCCCCTCCATGCCTATCTTCCACCCCCACTTCAAACCACATTGTGTCCCTGCTGCCCAGAACCCTGAACTCTGCTGGCCAGATGCACAGCTGGTGCTCCCAGGCCGGAATTCCAGCTCTCCAGAGTCAGACCACAGCCAGACTCAGGGCCAGTCCCCCACAGTGCTGACCTGTGGACGCCCCCACCCTGCACACCTGTGCCTCTGAGGTCCCCTCTGCCTAGAACGGCTTCCCTGCCACCTTCTTCACCCCACAGGACTCCGTCCCATCCTTCAAGGCCAGTTCAGGTGGCACCTCCCCTGGGAAGCCTGCTCAGATCCCACCCAGCATGGGACCATCCAGCTTCCCTGGGACCTGACTAGGTGTCACCAGGCGCTGTCACTCCTACTTTGCTCTTTCTTGTTCCTTTCCAGGTCTCCCTCTGACCCTCCTTCTTCCCTCACCTTGTCACCAAACAGGAACTGCCATCCTTTGTCTTTTGCTGTGTTTGTGGCTGTTGTTTTCCCTGCCCATGCTATCTATTCCTCAGCCCTAGACCTTTCTTCAGGCTGGGTCCTTCCTCTGCAGTGTCCTCCCTTGACATGGGGCACTTCCACTCTCAGCCCTTGAGGCCCAGCTGCAGGGTCAGCTGCAAACACTCCCTGTCCCCCAGGCTCCCGTGCACACACATCAGCAGACTCTGCTCAGCCCCAGCCTCAGACATGCACTCAGTTCTGTCCCTGCCCGCCCTGTGGCCTGTTTCTGCCTTGGGTCTGATGTCAGTCTTCCCAGAGGAGGGACCTGCCCTCAGGTCCCATCCTTGGGTCCCAGAGCCAGCAGGGGATGGGTGGGGCCGGCTGGGTTTGGGGCTTGGGGGCCAGAAGTGGAGGCTGCTCTTGCTGGCACCACGGTGTGCTGGGCCCTATGCTGGACACCTCAGCGCATGGCCCGCCATGTCATCTCAGCACCAGGAGGCAGAGCTTGGGAGCAAGCCCCTTTGCAGAGGAGGGGCCCGTCCCCATCCAGGCTGCCCGGGGACCCATCTCTCCACCCCCCCAGCTCTGTCCAGAGAACAAGTGACCAATGGCCCCACTCTGTCTCGCAGTGGAGCGTGACCACACCCTGGGCTACCAGGAGCCCCACTGGAAGGAGTTCCGCTTCGACCTGACCCAGATCCCAGAGGGCGAGGCGGTCACAGCCGCCGAGTTCCGGATTTACAAGCTGGCCAGCGCCCACCTGCTCAACAGGACCCTGCATGTCAGCATGTTCCAGGTGGTCAGGGAGCAGTCCAACAGGTGCCTGCCCTCACCCCGCCTCCCGACGAAGCCTGGCCAGGGAGGAGACACTTCCCAAAGGACAGAAGGGGAGCTCCCTTGGGAGTACACCCTCAGAGGCAGAAGGATATTTGGCCAAGGCCTCGTGTCACTGTGGGAAGAGGCCCAGCATTGGTCCTGCTTCATGTTCCTGCCCTGCTGTCCCGGCTGTGGGACCATGGGCACGTCACTGAGCTCCATAGCCTCGGTTTCCACACCCCTGCTGGGCCCAGTAGCATTTTGTGCACTGCATACAGTGAGAGGAGGCACACGGGGCGCCCAGCCTGAGC
>RCUC01127981.1:0-37346 GCA_003697995.1 Taxidea taxus jeffersonii
AAAAAAATAGTTACTTTTAAAGATAATAGCAATGAATGGCATTAAATAATAATAAGGAAAGTTAGTTCATAGTTCATTCAAAGAATTAAAAGACTGAGGATTGTAAGAAACTTGAAATTACAATGTGACATTTATTCTAGAAAAAACAAACACTGTAGTCTGTTTGGGAGGTGGGGTGAGGAGCGTGAATTTGGTGGAACTGGCCCACTTTCCTAAAACAAAAGACATCACAAGTAGGTGAGATTTTGATTAAAAAATTAACATGTAGGACGGTGAAATAAACCAGGGATTCCAGAAATAAATTCGGTTTCTCAGGAGCCGGTTACGCGAGAGCTGGGGCAACGAGGGACAGTGTGCGTGTAGATTACGTCCGTGTCCCTACTGTGCGCCCGCACCGCCTCCCAAGAGTCAAACACGAGAAAACTTAGAAGTAAATTAATAAAGTAGATTAGGATATTTATGTCAACTGTAGAGATACTTACTTCTGTGGAGAAATTTAGAACATTTGTTTTTTTTCCCAAAGAAGGTAAAATGTATTTTTTTAAATTAACATATAATGTATTATTAGCCCCGGGGTACAGGTCTGTGCATCGCCAGGTTTACACACTTCACAGCGCTCACCATGGCACAGGCCCCCCCAGTGTCCCTCCCTCGCCCGACCCCCCCCCCCGCCACCCTCAGTTTGTTCTGTGAGATTAAGAGTCTCATGGTTTGTCTCCCTCCCGATCCCATCTTGTTTCATTTTTCCCTCCCAACCCCCCAGACCTCCTGCCCTGCCTCTCAACTTCCTCGTATCAGAGTAGAACAGTTTTCAAGCTGCACTTGAACTGTTTAAGAATTATTCTTAAGAACCAGTTAAAAGGTTTAGTGGTATTAACTTTTTTAAAAGCTGTGTCATGGAAAATAAAAGATAAAGTAGAACTAGCTCTGGGAAACTGTGATGGATATAAATAAAAGCTTAGCATTTCAAAATGTATAAAGTTTACTTAGTACTGAGTTCTCACTGGACAAGGGATCAATTTTAATTCAACCGAATAGCTCTTATATAAATAACTAGTTAAGAAAGCAACAAGATTTGCAAGGTTGTCAAAGAACTCGAAGCCCTGTGACACACACAGAGTTATCTTGACTGAGGAAATGAAGGACAACTTCGTAGAAGAGGGAAGCTGTGAACAGAGCCTTCCCTGGACAGCTCTTAGAAGACTGGAGAGCAATAAAAGTACTTGAGGAAGAGAATAACTTTGTAGTGTTCGAGACGCGGGCAACTGAAAAGCAGAGCCTCAGAAGCGGTGCTCGCCTGGCAGAGGAAGCGGGGCGCTGCGGGGCGCTGTGGGGCGCAGGCTGTAGGGCATCATCCCGCGCACGGCCCTTGCAGGTGCGCCGCTCTCACGCGCGTCTGGCCCTCGCGCCCGGGTCTGAATCCGAGATGACCCGTTGGACTGGTGTGTGGGACAGATTGGAAAGTGAGGTCAGAGTTGGGGAGAGCAGCGTGACTCGAGATGAGGGGTGACGAGGGCCCAAACCAGGCAGAGATGGGTGGGACGTTGTAAAAGGCCCAAGGGCATGGTCTGGACCCCAAGGCATACTTGGGATTAAGCCGGAGTGGCAGGGTCTGCATGCTCTCCCCCGAGCCTTCTCCCCAAGCCCTCGCTGTGTGCCTTCCCCGCCGTGTGTGGCGGCAGTCCGAGAAACGGTCCTGTAGGATTTGTAGTGTTTCATATTCCCAAAACCCAACACTGATTCATGCCCGGGCCATATTCAGGCCCTTCTGCATTGGCTTCTTTATGAAAAGCCTTGGGAGAAATTTCTGGGTTTGGTGTTAGAATTTCATCTGAAGAGTTAGTTTACTTTTACATTTTGGACCCCCAGTTATGTGACCGTTTTTGTCTTCGTGATGGTCGCTAGACCTTGTTGGAGACAGATGCCTGGGCTGACTCCACTTCTGTGTCTTCGAGGACTGCGCTTCTCTCTTGATCCCAGCTCCGTCTTCTGTTTCTCGCCGTGTTTTGTTTTCATCTAGTTAATTGTGCTGAAGTGTGTTGGCATTTTGTGTCGATCTTACTCTTCGGGAGAAAATAGGGAATAAATACACATATTGTACGTATATAATCGGTAAACCCAAGGGGAAATCATGAAGCCCAGTGGGGTAGAGGCTGTAGAGAAAGAAGCACACATGTATGGCTAACGGCTGGACACGAGTTTCTGAGGATCGCATCTAGCAGCAGATACTGAGAGCCATGAAGTTCCTATTTACTAAACTCTTAGTGTCACTCTTGAAAATGCATCACCAAGAAATAACCCAAGAGAAATAGTCCACGCGGTTACTTATGCTGCCGTACATGGTGCTGAGAAAGAGAAGGAACCGAAAGGCGCAGGGTAGACCGGTCAGTAAGTCACTTAACGCGATGGGATGTGGGAAGGCCCACAGGAAGGACTGAGTGGCTCCGATGGAAATGGACATACATGTGTAAATTCTCAATTTGTAATGTGTGACTTATCATGCGTTATACCCATGTAAGAAGAATATCTGCAGAGTTAGTATAATTGGTAGGTACTTTCGAGATCAGCACCGGTGAAGGAGTGGGTTTTGGAAACTTCATAAAATTGAGAGCTTTACCCATGCTCTCCCTTCAGCTACCTGATAGCCTCTTTGTCCCTGTTTTCAGGACTTAAGCATTGAGGAGCAGTCAGAGTGTACTCAAGATTTTTACCAGAATGTGGCTGAAAGAATGCAGACGCGTGGAAAAGGTAAGGCTTTGTTCGCCAGCCGTCAAAGGATTGCTGGTGCCGCACAGAGTCGGACTGCTGTGTCCGGTAGAGCTTCCTCTGTTTCTCTCATGGCCTGGCTGGTTTGCCAGCTCCGTCCTGTAGACAACTCCGCCGACGTGCTGGCCTTGTCCCGAGAGGGCCTTTGAATGCCACCATGTGTATCACTCCAAAGTGATCACAGCGGTTGGGTAGTTTATGAAACATTGTTTAATTGTCCCGTGGGGGTAGGGGTAGAGTCATTAAAACCCCGTAGGGGCTTCTCAATGAAAGGCCCATCTTGGAATCACCGTTTAGTGAGTCATTTTAACGATGATGTATTCCTCAGATGGGTGGATGGATGGAAAAAATCGAGAATCACCGACTTAGAGCTTAGGTTTTTATTTCCTTTTTTATTTATTTAGGTAACTATTTTAGAGCTTAGGTTTTTGGTGCATTTTCTTGAATCTGTCTAGCATTAGTGTTGGGTTTTGGGATATACGTAGCGTGTGTGTCTGTCAGAAAGCAGCGCCACCCGCGCGTCTCTACGAGCTCTCCGAGGTAGCGTGTTGAGCCTCAGGAAAGCGGAAGCCTGGGCCGCAGCCTTCTCGGTCTCGGGAATTTCTGGTGCTTCTGACGTAGCAACGCGCGGGGACCCGGGCTGAGGGGTTCCCGCTTAGCGAGGTGCACCATGTTAGTCCTGCCGCACCAGTTTTCGGTTAGAGGTGGGGACTCTGTGAAGGGCAGTCCCAGAAGCCGAGGTAGATTTTTAAAGGGTATTTTTTAACGTAACATCTTACTCTTCTGTTTCTGGGTATATTAATGCATTACTAGTAAATTAGCCTTCTGCCACATAGGGAAAGGGAAAGCTGTGAGGACATCTCTGCTTTAACCCGTCCACGCTCCCCTTGATCTTATGTCTGTTTGGGTATTCCAGTGCCTCCCGAAAGAGTTGAGAAGATAATGGATCAGATTGAAAAGTACATCATGACTCGCCTCTATAAATACGTGTTCTGTCCAGAAACTACCGACGATGAGAAGAAAGATCTCGCTATTCAGAAGAGGATCAGGTAGTCGGTTGTTTCTCTTTGTCTTGTATTTACTGCCTGCCATCACTGGGGGAAACAGGGCACTTGCATTTCAGACCTTGACAGCGACTAACAGCCAAGGTACCCACCATCCTTAGCGTCTCAGCTGCTTCGGGGTGTCAGAAGGAAAAGCGTCTGGTGAATTGTAGGAGGGAAGGCCTGAAATCACCTACTTGCTTATCCATCTGACTCCGAGAAGCTTTAGAAAGGAAGCAGATCTCATGTTTCAGATTGTTCCAAATCTCCAGAATTTCCAAGGAACGGGAGGAAATGTCATTATTTTCTCATTTCATTGTACTGTCTTGTCAGGCGAGAAGCTGTGATTATCCACATGAAGGCGGCAGGTGTCCTTGTCTTCCTCCCTGTCACAGTGCTCATTATGTAGCTGTTCTTCCGATCACAACTTGCACTCACACCGCGTTGATAACGCTTCCCGGAGCACTCGATCTTCCCTGGGCAGCACAGTGAGCCCCAGGGCTCTGTATTACCAGTGGCCGCGAGACCCATAGGAAATAGGCCACCAAATGCGGGAATGGGTCCAAGACTGGTCGTGCTAAGGTGCTTCTGGAGGAGGGGGTCTTGGAATCCAAACAGGGTCCCTTCACAGTGGGGCCGGTCATTGGTAGACCGTCTTGATGTGTCCCGGCAGAGGCAAGCAGCTGGTATTGGGAAGGTGGCACTGGGAGCCCCAAGGAGCCAGGTGGGCTTTGGACTAATGTGCGGGGTGGGAGCATTCGCCAGTCAGAATCTCTGCTGTGATGACAGGAAGACCAGGAAACTCAGGGATCCAGATGGGGCAACACATGCTTGGTGACCTTTATTCACTTGTTCTGCTGTGCCTCGGAAGTTGAGGGTAGAGCCTCGGTGGACATTATGGTGATAGACGATGGGGAGAGGGAGCGGCAGATGCTTCTCAGATCTTCAGTCTCAGATAACTTCTGCTTTTCCTGTGATAAGAGAAGCCTCATTCGAGGATTCTGGGCCCTTCGCCTGAGCTCCTGGTGTGTTCAGGGGCAACGTGCTGGGGCCTCGGATTGCCTCATTAGTCAGTGGTGCCCCAGTATTTCCCCTTAACTGAAGGAAGTGACAAGACAAATGACTGTGGTCCATTCTTGGAATTTTTTTTTTTTTACTGTCTCTCCCTCTTTGTAGAGCCCTGCACTGGGTCACACCTCAGATGCTTTGTGTCCCTGTTAATGAAGAAATTTCAGAAGTGTCTGATATGGTGGTGAAAGCAATCACAGGTCAGTGACACGGAGAGCTTTTTCGTCTGGATGCTTACCCCTTGACGCCGACGTAAATCCATACAAGACAGTAAAGTGTGGCAAGAGCAGCTTGTAAGTGTGCTGGTTTTATGAGTTGGGACCATTCGTTTTAGCAGGTGAACGTTTCCTCTTTGCTTTCTGTGACCAGGTCTCTCATTTCGTGGGCATTGAACTAAACCGAGGTCAAATTGCAGCTAGGGCAGATTTCTTGCCTTTTTTCTTTCCTTTTGTCTTTTTTTTTTAGAGAGAGGTAGAGTGTGTGACTGGGGCAGTGGGAGGGAGGGAGAGACTCTCAAGCAGGCTCCATGCCCGGCGCAGCCCAGCACAGGGCTCGATCATGGCCTGAGCCGGAGGCAAGAGTCAGACGCTTCACCCGCTGTACCACCCGGTGTCCCAGCCAGGGAAGATTTCTTACAACTCCCTTGCGTTTATAAATTCAGAATAATTTGGGAGGGAGGGAGCGGATTGATGGGACAAGGTAATCCCCCACACTACAGTTATACACTAAAATGAAATCTCTGATCAGCGTTAGTCAGAGCCGTGCTTTGGGTGACTTTCCTGGTTTGTTCAGTGTAGAAATGAAGGGCCCTGATGCGGCTCCACCATCCTGGACAGGTCCCGGCACCTGATAAGGTTTCTGTTTCTCGCTCAGAGGAGTAGCCCGGAGGAAGTATGCCACGGAAGTTTAAAAAAAAAAAGGACCCAAACAAATTCAGCCTGATGGAGAAGACACCCAGCCTTGGCCAGCTTCTTCTTAATTAAGAAGGGTTGGAAAGACTTCCCTGTTTAGAGCTGTTGGCGGGACTCTGCTGGGAGAGAGAGTTAGCTGCTGTTAGCAGTGACTTGGGCGAGGCACTAAGTAGGTTCCTTTGGTTCTAGGAACTAGAGACTCATGTTACAGGAAGAAATGGGGATTTGCTTAGGATACTCTCGAGGTAGGAAAGGAAGCAGCGCTCTCACGGGAACTTAGCTTCACGGTCCTGCTAGGGACTGGGTCATCCGCTCCTAACATGATTCTTCCACTCTCTCGGGTTCTGCTTCTCTTTGTATAGCTTTGCTTTTTAACTCCTGTTATTAAATGAATTATTTTCTGAGTGAATGATTTAATTCCGCTTGCTTGCAGAGTCTAACTGGCCTAGCTAAATACCGTTCTCTTTGTTACTCAGAGCTTTTCTCCAAGGCTGTGTTGTAGGTTTCATGAATTGTCTCCTTTGGGTTGAGGCCCACTCCCACTCCCACCTTTTGCTCAGGGAACATCATGAGAGACTGAAGGTGAGAAGCCTGGATGTAGGCCTCATACTTGTATTTTTTTTCCAAAAACTCTTGCCAAGTTCAAGACCAGCTGGTTTATGTTTAAAGTACTTTGTAGGAATTTATGTCCGGGACTCTTCCCTGAAGTGCCATAGGGTTAGACCTTGTAAAACCAGAAACTACAAAAGCCAGACCAGTGTTCACTTAAAAATAGAACTGAGGGACGCCTGGGTGACTCAGTTGGTTGAGCGGCTGCCTTCGGCTTGGGTCATGATCCCAGCGTCCTGGGATCGAGTCCCACGTTGGGCTCCTTGCTCATCGGGGAGCCTGCTTCTCCCTCTGCCTCTGCCTGCCTCTGTCTGCCTGTGCTCTCTCTCTCTCTAACTAATTAAAAAAAAAAAATAGAACTGAGAGGACTTGAGTATCAACAGTTTGTTAATAGAATTTGAGGTGAAACTCATCTCAAGGCCTCTGAGTTGGAGTTTGAAGAGATGTGTTGGTAGTAGAAATTTGGCCACAATTTTAAAAGCCCCCTTACTGTTTCTCATGTTGGCCCCTATATCTTGCCAGTCCGAGTGCATATACATTCTGCGGGGGCCACAGGCTATATGATCGCTTTTTCCTAATCTACAGTTTTTAGCCCAAGTTCCTGTACTTGGGACAGTGTCTAACACTGATCTTCAAAACAGAGATGCCAGTTCAATTTCTCAGAATCATCCCATGTGCTGCTGATCAGCACTGGCAGTTTTGTTGATAAAACTAAATGAGGCATTTTCCATTTCCTTTGACATCTGTCATCCAGGAGGTGGAGGCCAGGGATGCTGTTAAACATCCTGCAGGACCGGACAGTCCGCTCACAGAAGAGTTGAACCAGTCCAAAGTGTCGTTGGTGCCAAGGTCAAGAAGTCATGACTCAGAGGGCTAGCCTGCTTTGTTTTCAGAACTCGTTAAAGCTAAAACTAGACTTCTGCCAGATGCAGGACCACACACAGCCCGGCTTGCGTCCTGCCCGCCGTAATAGCCCCGGGCAGCAGACGCGCAGCCGTTATCCGAGGACTGTGAAGTGACCGCAGGCAGACCAGGGTGGGAAATCACTTAGTGGAAGAAGTTAACACGACGGGGAATTTCCTGTCCTGTTGTTTTCTCCCGGATCTCCTCGGCAGATCACGGAGCTAACTACACGTGGTAGGGGGTCAGCAGCATTCCCCCCAAAAATCTTCTTTCAGTCTTGAAGGGTGCTAGGAAGGGGAAGCTTCGCTGCAGGACAGTGTGTGGGAGAAATCTCCACACAGCCCCCCCTTTATTCTTTTTTTCCTTCCCTTCTCTTCCGTTTTACACTCTTGACCCCTCCTCCTGGCATTGGCAGCTACACATGCTTCCAGATAAAAAGTGATTCTTTTTTTATCCACTTGAGTACTTAAAGAATAAACATTAATGAGAGATTGGCTAAAAGTTTAAACTAAGAGTAAAAACCAGTAATAAAACGAAGGAAGCTAAATAGCATAAATGAAAGTAGTAAAATTGGTTTAAAAAAATTGTCCCCCAAGTCTCTTTTTTTTTTAAGATTTTATTTATTTATTTGACAGAGATCACAAGTAGGCAGAGAGGCAGGCAGAGAGAGGAAGGGAAGCAGGCTCCCCGCTGAGCAGAGAGCCCGATGCGGGGCTCGATCCCAGGACCCGACATCATGACCTGAGCCGAAGGCAGAGGCTGAACCCACTGAGCCACCCAGGAGCCCCCCCCCCCCCAAGTCTCTCTTATATGTTCTACTCAGAGAAAACAGGCTGAGGCATATTAGCAGTAATTACAGCCCACAATTAAAAGACTAAAGGAACTAAGCTATAAAATAAGGAAAACCACACAATAGACTCGTGAGTTCGGGGAATGAAAGCATCAGTAAGTTAAAACGCAGTGGCTCTGCCCGCCACATGCTCCCCTTCCATGGCTGGTGGTCCCGTGAGGGCTCCCCCAGGAGCAGACCGCAGGGAGGGAGCTGGGAGCGGAAGGCACCCTGATGGGCCCCACCATCCCTCCCAAACTGGAAACTTCAGTTTCCGCTATGGGCAGGCACTGCTGTCAGAGGAACCCGCCCTGCTGTTCCCTGGGCCGCAGGCGGCAGGCGGAAAGCACAACCCAGGGCGCCCTCCCTCCTTCCCTTGCACTGTGTACCCCGGCTGACTCCTGTTCCTCGCCGGCTCCTCGTCCTTGCGACACAGGACGGTTTGTAAGAGCCTGCCACTTAGGGGTGTTAGGGACAGTGAAGCGGTTTTCCTCTGAGGGAAGTGAATGGTGCGTGTGAGATGAAATGTGTGCCCGGGCTCGTCCCCGGGCTGACCGGCGGGCTGCGTCCTGCAGACCGATCTGTGCCGGGCTTCGGCAGCCGCGCTTTGTGTCCGGTCCAACGATGCTTTCTAAAGAGCAGTATGCTTTCTGCACCATTTCCCAGGGTGGCAGAGGGACTTCCGAATCGTCCAGGGAGCTCAGGAGCAGCGTGACACCGGGGCCAAGAGCGTGGGTTTCAGAATCCGGGAGGCTCGTGTCTAATCTCCCTCCGGACTTGCTGTCTGTGTGATTTGGGGCAGATCACCAGGCTTCCCTGAACCTCGGTTGCCCTCCTCACAGCTGTATCCCTTGCCCAGTCTGAGGATGGAAAAGCAGCGGGCTGCGGGGCGCAGAAGTCGCGCACGTAGCGGCCGCTTCGTGGTCACGCGTCCCGCTGGAGCGCGCGGTGTTTCGGGGTCAGAGTTTGCACCGATGCGCCTGCCGGGCGGGCTTCGCGAGGGGCCTCGGTGCGCTGCTCGGTCGGAGAACGGTGCTTGCGGTGCTGCGCGAGTGCGGTTCTCACGCGGGGCCCTTCTTCCCGCTGTAGATATCATCGAAATGGACTCGCAGCGGGTGCCGCGGGACAAGCTGGCCTGCATCACCAGGTGCAGCAAGCACATCTTCAACGCCATTAAGATCACCAGGAACGAGCCGGCGTCGGCCGACGACTTCTTGCCGACCCTCATCTACATCGTCCTGAAGGGCAACCCCCCGCGCCTTCAGTCCAACATCCAGTACATCACCCGCTTCTGCACCCCGAGCCGGCTGATGGCGGGGGAGGACGGCTACTACTTCACCAACCTGGTAAGCGTCGCGCTCCGAGGTGGGCGGGCCCGCGGGGGCCCCTCCTCACGGTCCAGCGGGGCGGCCCGGGCCTGCGACAGCCCCGTGTCCCCGCGCCAGCGCGGCTGAGGACGCTTGCCGGGTGGCGCAGGGCTCCCGCGGCCTCGGTCCTCGGCGGCCAGCGCGTGGCCACGGGTGGGGTCCGCTCGGCTTGGCCCGCGCTGGCCGGAGCCTCGAGTGAACCGGATCGTGACTTTTAGGACTCGGAATCCGGCTTTGCTCTTTCGGTGGGCGACGTCCGAGTGGTGCGGCTGCAGCTGCTCGGCGTGGAGGGCGCGGGTGGTTTTCGACCTCGTCCGCGCTCGCGGCTTCTCCGTAGGATGCGCTCGGGGACGCGGGTCCGAGGGCGGCACTTCTGACCCCGCACTCGCCCGCGCGGACCGGGTTTGCCGAGGAAGCGGGGCCTCAGGCCCCGTCAGCGCTTTCCGCCCTGTGTCCCCTGTGTCCGCAGTCGCGCGGGACGGTGCGGGGAGGAGGCGTCTCGTGCGAGCTCTGGTAAGTCGCCTGGGAAGACGGCACACGAGTCCTCGGGGCTTCCAGAAAGTTGTTGGCTCGTTTGTGCACCCAGTACGTGCTCACCTTCCAGCCTCGTTTTGTGTCGCTTTCCGATAAGTGGGTTCCCAGCGGTGTGTAAGCTTCGGGCCCCGGAAACCGGGGCCGCCCCGTCCCTCAGCTCCCGCAGCCGTCGGGTCCAGCTGCTGGCCTTGGGGGCGCGCTTTCCCTCGCTCCGGGTCCTTTTAAATTGCGGCTGGCCGGCGTCCGGGTCACGCTGCCGTGAGACGCAGAGGGTGGTGACTCCTCGCCTGCGGCCCCACAAGTGCCCCCGAATGCCGGCACCCATCCCGCCCACCCAGGACTGCTTTCCCGCGCAGGTGCTCCAGACACGTGGGGGTTAACCTGGGCCCCGGGGGGCTGGCGGCCGCGGACCCGCTTCGCCGCCGCTAGGGAAGAGCCTCGCGGACCCGGTCGGGGAGCAGCAGCCTGGCAGAGCCGAGGCCCGGCGGGCGGGGGAGCCCCGGGCGGACGGCGAGGCGCAGCCCTTGTGGTCAGCGGCGGAGGCTGCTGGGCCGCCGCTTCCCGGACCTCAGCCTTCCCGTCTGGGTCAGAGTCCGGCTCCCGCCGCGGCTCCGGTGGCGGCTCGGTCCTCGCCCGTCGCTCTTCCTCAGCGCCCCGGGGAGCGCGTTCTGCAGCTCCGGGCCGTTACGGCTCCACTGTCCGCGCCTTCCCCGGCTCTGCGCCGTCCGCTTCCTCTCCAGGAGCGCCTTGTCCCCCGCGCCCGACGCCGCGCGTGCCCTGCTCCGCCCTCGAACTGTTGGGGCCGCCGTGTCGTGCCGCTCCCGGGGGCGGGGCTTTCCTCGCAGGGTCCGACGGGGCCGCTCCCGCCCGTGGCCGCGCTGCCGGCCCCGCCCACTCGCGCCGCGGGTGCGCGGGCGGCTGGGGCTGCGGCTCGGGCGGACGCGGGCGCGGAGGGCGTCCCGGGCTGAGGCGCTCTGATCCCTCCCTCGAAGCGCTTCCGGCGGCGCACAGCTGGGGCCGGGCGTGCGGGTGCGGCCCGGAGGGCGGCCGCGCGCTCGTGTCGGGTGTGCGGGAGGCTCAACAAGCCAAACCGAGACAGTCAGTAGGTAGTAAAAGTGAGGCCCATTTTCCTCGGGGAAGTGTCCGGGTAAGGGTGCCAGCGGCCGAGCGCTCGCCCGAGGGCTCCTGGGCCAGGCCCTGCTCCCCCTGCAGACCCGGGCCGCGGCCTTCTCCGCTCGGGCCCCGCGCACCGACTCTTGCCAGAGGGGACAGCTCGGGCGGCCTCACTGCGGAGCTTGTTCTCCTGAGCATTTGCCGTGAAAGGACCAAAGGCCCTTTGAGGCCCCCAGGTCGCCGGCCGCTGCCCTGCCCCGCGGGAACGCCGAGACCGGCCCGACCGCAGAAGGGACGGGCCCTGGGGCGCACGGACCCGAGCAGGCCCCGGAGCCCCGCCCCCGCGGGATTCCTCGCGGGACGCTCTGTGGTAGCCCGTGTGGGACAGACCCTGAGCCCTGACCTTTGAACAACCCAAGGAGAGGAACGGATTTCCAACAGACCCAGTGAGAATTGGCAGTTTGACTTTTTTTTACATAAAGAAGGAAATGTATCGTTTCAGATGGGTCTGTAAAGGAAGCGTGATTGGCCCTGACTTGTAATTTCTGAAGCCGAAGTCCCTGGGGAGTCGTTAGACTGTTGTGTCTCCTTTTGATTCTGTTTTAAATTCACCAGTGGGGCGCCTGGGTGGCTCCGTGGGTTAAGCCTCTGCCTTCGGCTCGGGTCATGATCCCGGGGTCCTGGGATCGAGCCCCGCATCGGGCTCTCTGCTCAGCGGGGAGCCTGCTTCCCTGCCTCTCTGCCTCCCTGCCTCCTTGTGATCTCTGTCAAATAAATAGATGAAATCTTTTTTAAAAAATTCACCATAGTGAAAGGATTTAAAAATACATTTGAATATCTGAGTCTTCCTTGGGTGGCTGTAGTAAATAACGTTCTCGGGCTTGTCTTTCTAGTGCTGCGCTGTGGCTTTCATTGAGAAACTAGATGCTCAGTCTTTGAATTTAAGTCAGGAAGATTTTGATCGATACATGTCCGGCCAGACTTCTCCCAGGAAGCAGGAATCTGAGAACTGGTCTCCGGACGCTTGCCTGGGAGTCAAGCAGATGTACAAGAACTTGGATCTTCTGTCTCAGCTGAATGAACGGCAAGAAAGGATCATGAGTGAAGCCAAGAAACTGGAAAAAGATCTCATAGAGTGGACAGATGGGATCGCTAAAGAGGTTCACGCCATTGTTGAGAAGTATCCCCTTGAAATCAAGCCCCAGGGTCAGTCTTTAGCAGCTATTGACTCTGAGAATGTCGAAAACGATAAACTTCCTCCACCGCTGCAGCCTCAGGTGTATGCAGGGTGACGAGAAGGCTCGTGCGGAGTATTTATTTGAGCCTGAACTGAAGCTAGTCCTTCCTGCAGCCGCGGGGGGGTCTGGACTGTAAGGGAATCGCTTCTACGTGTCAGAGCATTTTTAAAGGTACAGTTTGTGGGGATTGTTCTGTTCTGTTTTTCCTGGCAGGGGAAGCTTAGTAAATAATAAAGGACTATTTATTTGAGTTACTGAAATAGATTCATTTAAGGTTTATGGGAAAGTTTTGTCTAAATCTGTTTTTTCTCCATGATTTTCCTAAGTGCTTCCTCTGTGGCATTCACTGTGGTTTGGATTTGGGTAAATAATTGCCTTTAAAGGATAAAACAAATGAATGCTACAAAATGTATGTCGAAGGGATTCAATGGTACCACTGTTCTACAGTTTAAAATATTTTGTGATTGTAAAGACAGAAGATATATTGATAAGTAAATATGTAAAATTGTAAATATGTAAAAACAAAAAAAGGAACGGTGTCTGCTGTGCATGGCATTTCATGTGTTAATTTGTTCAGTTTACCATGACGTACACTGACGGTTTGCCTCACCCAAGTGAATCCAGAAGTGCTTAGACGGACTCCCTCGAAGTCTCGACTCCATCCTCCACAGTACGCCAGCCCCAACGTGGCTTCTGCACGGTCAGAGACCGTGACGCCACTGAGGTTCAGAGTAATTTAGGTCACATGAAGGTGCCGTTCAGGGTCGCCATTTGAAGAGTCTGAACTGTGCTTCTTGCATCTTTTTCCTCCACTTATTCAGGAAATATTTATCGAGTTCTTCTGAAGGAGCTGGTCCTGGGTCTGGATCAGACGACAGGAGTGAACAGGACTGCACTGGGGAGAGCGATGGGGGATCCCTCCGAGCTCTGACGTGCACAGCTGCCTTTCTGCCTCAATAGCGGACGTCTGACTTGATGGACAACCTGGACACATGTCCCGGGAACCTCCTCCAGGGTTTCTCCACCTCAGTACTACTGATATTTGGGGCCGGAGGATTTGTTCTTATGGGGGCTTCCCTGTGCATTGTAGGGTGTTTAGCAATATTCCTGACTTTTGTACCCACTAGACACTAGTGGCACCCCCCACCGTTGTGCAAAATTATCTCCAGACATGGCCAAATGTTTCCAGGTTGGCGAGGGGTGGCAGATTGCCCCCACTTAAGAACAACTGATCTGTTCGGAAGGGAGGTGGTGAGGAAGCTCTCCTGCTGGTGGTTAACACGATGTAACCAAAGAGTATCGCATTAAGCGCGCAGTACAGTTAGCTGATAGTCGTGGCGGCTTTACAGCCACTGGCACTGTGGAACCTTTTCTAACCCTAATGGAACCCTTCGTCACCTAAGTATGCCACGTGTGGTCCTCCTCCCAGTCCGCGATTTCTACAGATGACCAGTGGACCTGTGAAACTGCGTGTACTTCCCAGGGCCCCATTCTGAAACGAGGTCACGTCGCAAGCAGTTAAGGTTTCTTTGCTTTCCCAGTATCTTCCTAGTAGTGTGCCACAGATTTGTCGTGCAATAATTTTGGAATAAAACTAGGGTGAGTATACAACTTTTTATCCTCTCCTTAAATGTACACGTAAGGCCCATCAGGTTGACATACCTGTTGTCATAAAGCACTGAAGACGTGAAGCAGTGACCCGAGTCACCTGTCACCCACCGCGCTCACGTGGAGTGCAGTGAGTTACTGTGACATGCCAGTGAGGATCTGCGCTTAGAAACCCGGCCCCACCGACTTCTGCAGAAGGCGCTGCCCTCTCCTGTTGTTCTTTTCTATGTACTTTCTAGGTGCTAATCCAGGTATACACACTCTTAATTCTCCTGGGAATACAGTTCTTTCAGCCGTTGTACACTCTATTAAATAAAATGTGCATATCGGCCTCCACAAAAGCTGTCGTCTTTTGATTTCCTACCTATCGTTCAAGTAAGCTGTTGCACTGATTTCTTTGTACGCCTCCTGTCGGTTGGATTCTGTAGATACGAGCTCTTGCCTTCGGGAAGCTTCTGTTTCTCTTGAGTCCACTTCAACACTACGGCCATAGTTTCCGTCTCCTCAACAAGAACGCATTGCTGTTTTATGTACATAAATGTAACCGGAATAAACCTTTGGAACAGAAGTCCGTATTAAGAAGGTTTCATGATCCATCCCTCTTCCAAACAGATTGATTTTTAGTTCTTTATCTTAGGAAAATGACATTACTGACACTCTCACGTTACAAAGTTTTCCTGTTTAAGCCACAACCATCATTACCATTACCATTCCAGAAAGGAAACACCGCAGACATTCGTGTTAAAATTAAGAACAAGAGAAGAATGTTTGCTGTCACTATTATTTGCATTGTTCTCGAAGTTTCACCCCAGCTACTCTGTCTTCAAACCGAAGTAAATGGGGACTTAATCTTTTTTATTTATTTTTTATTTTTTTAAAGATTTTGTTTATTTGAGAGCCTGAGAGAGGGAGGAGTGGAGGGAGAAGGAGACGCAGACACCCCGCTGAGCAGGGAAGGGGATGCAGAGCTCAATCCCGGGACCCAGGGGTCAGGACCTGAGCCAGAGGCAGACACTTGCCGCACGGAGCCCCCCAGGCCAAGGGGGCTGAACGGAATCAATATGGAAATGTCCAAGCTGGTGCCTGAGGACGAGAACTCCAGCTAGGAGGCTCGGTGTCGCTTTTGACTTTTGGCTGCCACTTTGATCTCAGCTCTCCGGCCTTGGGCAAGTCTCTCATGAGTCACATCCCTAGTCTGTGACTTGGGATCATGGTCGTGCCTGCTTCAAAGGCCCATGAGGGTTAAATGACCTACAACAGTGACGAGCAGTGCTAAGTGCTCAAGTTATAGGTGATTCTTCTGTGTAGAAAACCCGAGAGAACTGATTTTGAAACGTTACATTTAACTAAAACAGTAAGACAGAAAATGCTAGGAAAATCCATCAAAAGTAACTGCACAAAATGACTTTTCTGTGTCTTGTTACTAGCCACTTAGCAAATATAATGGGAAAATTTTATTCACTATGGAAACATAAATCAAGTAGCAAGAGCTTTTAAGATTTATATGGAAAAAATATAAAATTGAGAAAAACAGTAGATATACACAGAGCCTATGCTCAAGTTCTTTGCACTTGGGCTATAATGTCCTATCTCTGCCATCTTGGAAATTCTTTAGGATTTTTTTTATGATTTTTTTTTTGTATTTCTTAGAGAGCCATGAGCAGGGGGAGAGGCAGAGGAAGAGGGAGAAGAAGATACCCCGCTAAGCAGGAAGCCTGATGCAAGGCTCGATCCCAGAGATCTGGGATCATGACCTGAGCGGAAGGCGGACACTTAACCGACTGAGCCACCTAGGCTCCCTGCCATCTTGGAAATTATTAATAATTTTATCATTGAATTTGGTGGGGGTTTCTGGGGGAGGTTTTTTGAGTTTATTTATTTGACAGAGAGAGAGAGCATAGGCAGAGAGGCAGGCAGAGGGAGAGGGGGAAGCAGGCTCCCCACTGAGCAGGGAGCCCAATACGGGGCTCCATCCCAGAACCCTGAGATCGTGACCTATGCTGAAGGCAGCTGCTTAACCGACTGAGCCACCCAGGCGCCCCTGTCATTGAATTTGTTTTTAAGTGAAGTATGATGGGACAATGGATCACGCACAGTGAGGCTTAGAGCCTTAGCTCATTCACAGTCTTGCTTCCGACCACCCCCCAAGAATGAGCTCTTGGTCTTACCCCTTCCAGCCTATGACCACTCTAGCCAAGGCCTGGGCACTCAGGCATGGTCAGTGCTGGGTGTGCACACTTGGGGCATTGGACCAGGGCATGATGTGCAACGGATGGTTCGCTGAGAGCTGCATCTTGGCCAGTTCAGAGGTGGGGAGGAGCTTCATTCACCCTTTGTCCAGCATGCCCCATGGAGAAACAGCTGAATCCAGGTAAGTTAAAAAAAATAATAATTAGGAAAATAAATTTTTTTGGTCTGAAAGCAAGAAAGTGAGAGATTTAAGGCTAATGGGCATAGGAGTCAGCTTCTCACTGGCCAATTTGGGGGCAGTTTGAATGAAAAACTATGAAGATTAATTGTGAAAAACATTGAATAAATTTCTAAAGCCTCCACATATTGTAGGTTACCATTGTACCAACGCATTTTGAGGAAGAACTACAACTGGAACCCAGATGATGGAGGGAAAGCCTTCCTCACAGTAAAATGGCAGCTAGTAACTGCAGGGGGTGGAAATGCAATTTCAAATCTCAGTCTCTTAGCCCAGGACCAGATGGCTTCACTGCTGAATTCTACCATTTAAGGAACTAAATCACTCCTATTCAAGCTCTTCTAAAACATCAAAGAGGGAATACTTTCTTTTTTTTTTTTTAAGATTTTTTTATTTGACAGAGATCACAAGTAGGCAGAGAGAGAGAGACAGAGGAGGAAGCAGGCTCCCCACTGAGCAGAGAGCCCGACACAGGGCTCAGTCCCAGGACCCTGGGATCATGACCTGAGCCAAAGGCAGAGGCTTTAACCCACTGAGCCACCCAGGCGCCCCTAAGAGGGAATACTTCTTATGAGACCAACATTACCTTGATACCAAAGTGAGTTAAGGACACTATGAAAAATCTACAGACCAATTTCCGTGGTGACTACAGATGCAAAAATTCTCAAATTATTAGCAAACTAAGTTCAACAACGGATGAAAAGGATTATACACCATGACCAAGTAGGATCGATTCCTGGAATGCAAAAATGGTTCAACATACAAAACCAGTCGATGCAATACATACATACAGTCATCTCAACTGAAGCAGAAAAAGCATTTAACAAAATGTAATACCCTTGGAGAAAAAAAATCAATAAACTAAGAATAGAAGGAAACCACAGCATAATAAAAGGCTTATATGAAAACCCAAAGCTATACTCCATGGTGAAAGACTGAAAGCTCTTCCTTTAAGACCAGGAGCAAGACAAGGATGGCTGCTTACACCACTTCTAGGCAAGATGACATATATGTTGGAATTATCTAATGAGAAATTTTAAGACTCCATCCTAAGAATGCATTGATGAGCGAAGATGAACATGCCTGAAAAAAAAAAAAGTAGAAAGTCCCAGCTACAAAAAATAGGAGAGAACCAAAAAAAAAGTGTTAGAACTGAAAATTACAATCACTGAAATTTGAAAAGAAAAAAATATCACTGATGGCTTTCATATTAGAATGGAAATATCAGAAATGAATCTGTGAACTGAAAACAAATCAATAGAAATTATCCAATCTGATAATAGACTGAAAATAGGCTGAAATTTTAAAAGTGGATGTAGCCTCAGGTACCTCTGGGACAGTAATGAAATATATAGCATTCTGGTCATTAGAGTCCCAGGAGGAGGGAAGAAAAAAGGTATGGGTAAAAATTGTTAAAATAAATAGTGGCTTTACCAAATCTGGCCAGAGGTATAGTAAACCTATAAATTCACGAAGCTGAGTGAACTCCAAACAGTATAAACCCAAAGAAACCCATGCAAATTCACAATTTACAAACTTCTCAAATTGCATCGTCGGGCATTTATCCCAGAGAAATGTTCACACAGAAACATGTACACAAATGCTCATAGCACTTTCATTCATGATGGCCCCACACTGGAAACCAAATATCCTTCAACAGCTGAATGGTTAAACAAACTGGTATGTTGATACACCAGAATACTACTACTCAGCAATAAGGAATTCACTGCTTATAAAGCTACTTGGGTGGATGTCAAGGGATATATAGTGAGTGAAAAATCCATCTGAGAAGATTACATACAGTATGATTCCACTTATTTTTATTCCATTATAATTTTTTTTTAAGATTTTATTTATTTATTTGACAGACAGAGATTACACAAGTAGGCAGAGAGTCAGGCAGAGAGGGGAGGGGAGAAGCAGGCTCCCTGCTAAGCAGAGAGCCCGATGCGGGACTCGATCCCAGGACCCTGGGATCATGACCTGAGCCGAAGGCAGCGGCTTAACCCACTGAGCCACCCAGGCGCCCTCCATTATAATTTTTAACATATAACTTATACCAAAATTAAATAATATTCTTAAAATGATAAGTATGGAGCTAAAGAACGGATTGCTGGATTACGGGCGCTCAGGATGGGGCAGGGAGGGAGCTGAATGCGCTTGAAGAAGGCATCAGGATGCATCCTTTCGGTGCGAAATTGTTCTGTGTTTTGATTATGGTGGTGATTAAACCAATTCACACATGATAAAACTGCATAGAACAAAACCGCAAATAATAATATGTAAAACTGGCAAAATCTGTATAAAATCAGTGAATCGTTTCGGTGTCAGTTTCCTGCTTGTGTTATTGTACCATAGTTTTGCAAGATGTTACCCTTGGGAGAACCTAGTTTGAAGAGTTCATAGGATCTCCAGTATTTCCTACTCCTGTGTGTGAATTCACAATTATCCTGAAATAAGAAGTCTGATTTTTAGAATCTATTAAGTCATGTGGAAACGACCTATATGCCCATCCAGTGGTAAGTAGATAAAAATAGTGTATGCACACATCGAATACTCTTTGGCCATAAAAATGGAATGAAATACGGACACATTCTAGACCATAGATTAACTTTGAAAACATTATGCTGAGTGAAAGAAGCCAGACACAAAGTACCACATACTGTGTAATTCCTGTAATTCCATTGATATGAAGTGTCCAAACTAGGTAAACCCGTAGAGAGAGAAAGTTTTGGTGGTTGCCAAGGCAGGAGTTGGGGGAAATGGGAGATGACGGCTAATGGATACGGGGCTTCTTTCTGGAGTAACAAAATGTTTTGAAGTTAGTGGTAATGGTTTCACAACTTGGTGAGTGTACGTAAAATGCTGAATCATCCACTTTAAAGGAATGAATATTACGGTGAGCTGTGTTTCAGTAAAGCTTTAAAATGTGAGAACAGCAGCTGTGGAGCTCATTGCTGGCATCCAAGATTTTTCAGGCAAATCCTGCAGGCTGCACTGTGGCATATACTATAAGATTTCTGCCTTTGCTTCAGGATACTATCACCTAAAGTTGATGTGCTTTAAAGATGATGCCCTGTACAGAATTTTGACAGCTTTCCTTTTGTTTTCTTAAAGTTCCCTTGGTGATTTTGTTAAAATATTATTGAGAATAAATATTTTTTAAAAAAGAGAGAGAGAAATATGTCAGCAAAGAATACAAATGTAAATGGAAAGTAATTAGGCACTTTGGTCCACTTAAATAAAGTGATGTAGAAACAAAAAAAAATGCAATATATGTACCAGCAATGAACAGATGGAAACCAAATATAAAATGTAACTTACAAATGCTCGAAAAACAAGGTGTTAAGGTATAAATATAATACATGTTCTGGACACCTATGCTGAAAACCACAAAATGCTGATGAAAAAAATCAAGAAAAAGCCAAACATATAGAAAAACATACTGTGTTGGAGACTCAACATAGTAAAGACTTCAGTTCTCCCCAAACTGAGTTCTACATCTTTAATGAAATTCCTATTAATATCCCAGTAAGATTTTTTTGTAGATATAGATGCTTATTCTAAAATTCAAATGAAAAGGCAAAGGAAAAAAAGGCAAAGGCGTTAGAACAGCTAAAACAAATTAGAAAAAGAATAAAGGGAAAATTATCACTCTTTACAGTCTTAAGATTTGCCGTATAGTTGCAGTAATCGAGACAGTGCGGTATTAGTGGAGGGACAGACACACAGTCAACAGAACAGAATAGAGAACACAAAATAGACCCATGCAAGTATGAACAACTTAATTTTTTTTCCAACTGATACTTCCACAGAGGTGTAAAAGCAATTCAGTGGACGGACAGACTTTCAACAAATGGTGCTGTAGCAGTTGGACATCCATAGTGCAAAAGGAGAAACAGAATGAGGAGAAGGACATTCATTTAACTCGAAGTTATAACTTCTATAGTACTTTTAGAAGAAAACATTTGGAATCTCAGGGCTATACCAAAAGTTCTTGGACATGACACCAGAAGCATAATCCACAAAAGAAAAAAAAAGCTGATAAACTGGAGCTAGCCAAAACTTAAACGTTGGCCCTCTGAGAGGCCGCGTTAACAGAACGCGAGCTAGAGACTGCAAAAAATTTTGCAAATCATGTCCAACCAACAAGTAATATCCATGATATCTAAAGAATGCTCTGAACTCAACAATTAAAAAAGAATTCAGTCAGACAACGGACAGGACTTGAACAGAAACTTCACCACAGAAGATACACACAAGACCATCCAGTGAGAGAAATGACAATCTTTTCCATTAAGTGGTGTGGGGAAAACTAGACATCCTCAAGTGAAACAATGAAATTGGACCTTATCTCCCACCATAAACAATTCAATGGATCAAAGACTTCAACATAAGAGCTGAAACTATAAAACTTAGAAGAAAACAGAGGGGGAAATCCTCATGACATTGAGTTTGGCAATGATTTCTTGTATGTGACACCAAAAGCACAGAAAGCTTTTGGATCGACTGGGACAATGGATCAACTGGGCCTCCTCAAAATCTAAGACTTCTGTGCTTCAAAGGACGGTAACAAGAGAGTGAAAAGACAACCCACAGAATGGGAGGGAGAAATTTTTTAAGCCGTACACATTTGATGTGCAACTCATTGAGTGAAGATAACTACACATCTGTGAAACCATCACAACCATCACTTCTCAAAGTTTCCTCTTGTCCTTTTTATCATTATCGCTAATTTGTGTATGTGTATGTGGGGGTCGTTTCTACCCCCTCAGAAAAGTTTTAAGATATACTATAGTATTGTTAGCTGTTAGATCTCCAGAACTTATTTACATTGTGTAATTGAAATTTTGTATACTTTGGCCACCACCTCCCCATTCCTTTTTCTCCCAAGCCCCCAGAAATCACCGCTTTACAAAAGAATATAGTTTTAAATCATATATTTGATAAGAGTCAGACATCCAGAATATATATAAAGTACTCCTACTACTCAACAACAACAACCAGCAAACCAGCAACCCAATTCAAAAATGGACAAGTGACTTGAATAGCCATCTCCAAAGAAAATACAGAAATGCCCACAAGCACCTGAAGAGACATTAGCAGTCACTAGAAGAAAGCAAATCAAAATCACTGTGAGGTACCGCTTCCCACCAATCAGGGCGGCTATTGGCAGAAAGGCAGAAAAGCAGCAGGAGGAGGATGTGGGTGGGATCCTGGTGCATTGCTGTTGGGACTATAAAGTGGTGCAGTCATTGTGGAAAACATTTTCGTGTATTTTATGTGTTTTGGTTCCTCAGAGTTAAATATAGGATTATCATATGATATTATTATTATATGATAATACGATTATCATAACATATGATCCAGCAATTCCACTTCTATAGTACCCAAAAGAATTAAAAATAGGAATTCAAACAGATACTTGCTGTATTAATTTGTGTTGTTAACATTAATAATGAACAAACATCCATTAATTATAAATAATAACCTGTATTATACAAAATAACTCGTTTGTGTTACAACAAGTACCAAAAGCTGGATAGCTTAAACAACAGAAATTTATTTTCTCATAGTCCTGGAGGCTAGAAATGTGAAGTTATGGTGGCAGGAGGGTTGGCTCCGAGGCCTCTCCTTGGCTTGTGGACGGCCATCTTTCCTGTGTCTTCCCATCATTTGCCTTCTGTATATGTCTGTGTCCAATTTCCCACCAGTCACACTCGATTCGGGTCCACCCTAATGACCTCATTTAGATTTAATTACACTTGTAAAGATCCTACCTTCAAATATAGTCACATTCTGAAGTACTGAGGGTTAAGACTTCAACATACGAATTTTTGCAGGCGCACAATTTATTTTGTAACATTTATGCACCAATGCTTGGAGGCACGTTGTTCACAGTAGCCAAAACGTTGATAAATTAAATGGCCATCAAGAAATGAATAAATAAAAAATTTTCTGTATCCATGGAGAATATTATACAGCCTTAAAAAGGAATGAAATTCTGATACATGATACATAGATAAACTTTGAGAACATTATGCTGAGTGAGATAAACAAGAGACAAATGTAAAATGGTGGCTGGTTCCAGTGACAGGAGGTAAGCAGAACAGGCAAACACGTGAAGACAGCAGGTAGAAGAGAGGTTACCAATGTCTGGAGCAGGCGGATGAATGCACAGTTATTGGTTAACGGTACAGAGCTTCTGTTTGGGATGATGAAAAGTTCAGGAAATGGATGTGGTGATGGTTGCTTAACACAATGAGTGTAATTCATGCCACTGAATTGTGCACTTAAGAGTACCTAAGATGGCAAATTTTGTTATGTCTATTTTACCACATTTTTAAAATTTTAAATAAAAATAAAAAAGTAAAAGGAAATACACTTGATAAAAGGCAAAATGAATCCAAGAGAAAAAATAAAAACATGGAATCAGAAAAGAAAAAGGGTAGTGTGCATACAGTGTGTATGCACAAGTGTACAAAATGGACCTGCGATGGACCACCACTAATAAAAGGAAGAACTCAGTGCACGCCACAACCAGAGTGAAAAAAATCCAGCTTCAAAGAGTTACATACTGTATGATTCTAGTTCTATAACATTTTTGAAATGATAAAATTATGGACATGGAGAAAAGATTAGTGGTCGCTAGGGGTTGGGACAGGAGCAGAAGATAGCACGAGGGAGTTGCTTTGTGATGGTAGCTCTTGATTTCATGCTGTCTCTTGATGTTGTTGGTGATGTTTACACAAATCCATACGTGCTATTAAATTGTGCAGAGCTACACATGTGTGCAGACACAAATCAGTGCATATAAAAATGGTGAAATGGGAATAAGGTCTGTAAATTTTACCAATATTGACTTTCTGGTATGAGACTGTATTATAGTTGTGTATGGTATTACCACTGGAGGTAAGTATGTACAGGAGGTCTCTACTATTTTACCAACTTCTACCAACTATGAGTCTTTCAAAATTAAGTTTAATCATGTTGCATATCATTATTTCTGTGTACAAATATGGAAGGAAATGAAATCACAGTATCTCAAAGAGGATCTGTGCCCTCATGTTCATTGCAGCATTATTCGCAACAGCCAAAGCTTGGAAACAACCTATTTGCCTACTTATAGAGAATGAATAAAGAAACATTATAAATATATAAAAATCAGTCATAGAAAAGAAGGAAATCCTGCCCTTTGCAACAACATGGATGGACCTCGAGAGCATTAATGCTAAGTAAAATAAATCAGACAAACACAAATACTGTATGATTTCACTTGTGGAATCCATACGTGGACTCTAAAAGGCTGAACTTGGGTTGCCTGGGGGGGTTCAGCTGGTTGGCTGTCCAACTCCTGATCTCAGCTTCGGGCATGATCTCAGGCTCCTGGGATAGATCCCAAGTTGGGCTCTGAACTTGGTGGGGGCAGCAGGGGGAGGGTCTGCTTGGGAATTCTCTCTCTCCCTCTGCCCCTCCCCTTGCTTGCTCTCTCTCTCTCTCTCAAATAAATACATCTCAGAAAAAAAAAGATATGTAATGAAGTGAGAATCATTCATTTTCCTCTGGATCACTCAGCACAGAATATGGTAGTGATATATTAAGTAAACACACTCAGGGCCTTCATCTCTGATCAGTATGAATAATGGAGTTCTGGGGCACTCGGTGGCTCAGCTGGTTAAGCATCCCACTCTTGATCTCAGCTCAGGTCATGATCTCAGGGTCAGAAGATCCCGTCCCGTGTCAGGTTCTCTCACTCAGTGGGGAGTCGACTTGAAATTCTTTCCCTCTGCACCCCCAAATTTCTCCCAAACTCTCTCAAATGAATAAAAAAATCCTTAAAAAACAAAAAATAAAAAGAACTCATGGAAGTAGTAAAACTGTGGTTGTCAACAGATGAGGGGTGGGAACTGGGGAGGTGTTGGTCAAAGTGTGCAAACCTCCAGTTACAAGATGAATAAGTTCTGACGGTCTAAAGCACGGTGACCACGGTTAACAACACTGCATTACATCCTTGACTACGGCTAAGAAATTAGATCGTAAATGTTCTCACCAAAAACATTAAATTGAAGAGGTAACTGTATGCGGTGATGGAGGTGGAGGTATTAGCTAACCATTCTGTGGTAATCATTTTACAGCATCAGTATGTGTTAGATCCTGCTGTATACCTTAAAGTTACACGATGTTATATGCCGGTCATATCACAATGAAGTTGGGGGGAAAAAGAAAAAGACAAATTACCAATACAAATATGAAAAAAAATTACGTACTTCTTCAAATAAGAAAATTAAGAACATTTTAACCATTTAAAAATGCACAAACTGCTGGGGCTAATAATACATTATATGTTAATTTAAAAAAACTACAAGCCGATTGCAAAAAAGAAAAAATGCGCAAAGTGGGGTGTCTGGGTGGCTCAGTCTGACTCTGGCTTTTGGCTCCAGGCATGATCTCAGGGTCATGGGATTAAGCCCTGAGTTAGTCTCCATGCTGGGTGTGAGCCCGGCATAAGATTCTCTCTCTTCCTTTCCCCTCCATCCCTCCCCACCCCTGAGCGCTCTCTCTCTCTCTAACAAACAAACAAAAAATAAAAACAAAAAAAACCCCAAAAATGTGCAAAGGATATGAACAAACAATTGACCATTTATACTTACAAATGGACAGCAACAGATGAAAAATTTCAACCTCATTAGTAATCAGAAAAATGTAAAATAATTTAACATAATTTTTCTCTTGTCAAATTGGCAAAAGCACAATTTTATGATAGCATGTTATGACTATGAATGTACAGAGAAACGTGCCTCATTGATGGAAGTGCAGATTGTAAGATTTTCAGACAACAAATCAGCACTATATGTCAAGAGCCTTAAAAACCTTTTTACTTTTTGGCAGTAATCCCATTTCTGGAAGGCTGTGATAAGAAGTGATTTTTGAAAAACACAATAAAAAATTATATAAAAATATTGACTACAGAAGTTAAAATTCTTAGTGCTTTAATTGTGTAGAGGGGGATGTTTAAATTTAATAGTAATTATGTAAAATTATCCTACCATGATGTTAAGCATATTCCAAATTTGTTTTACAATTCCATGCAATGCTAGGAAAAAAGAAAGGAATACAGCAAAATCTTAGTAGTAAGTACCACTGGGTTGGTTATTACAGATGGCTTTAATTTTCTTTTTAATATTTTCTAAATTTTCCCAACTTTACACAATGCCATGGTTGTTTTATGAAAATTGAAGGAAATTATTCCAAGAGTGTAAGAACTAAAGCTATCCAAACCACCACACAACACAGAATTGTAATAGAGCATATTGGCTCTTATAGGGAAATGTTTGTTTTAAAAGGGACACAGTTGGTCCCTAAACAGGTTTCCCAGGCAAGCAACCCCTCTGTGGTTGCCAATACAGAATGCCACCTCTAGGGGTAGAATCACTCTCTTGGAAGGGTCTGAAGCCCACCCCTCCTTAAAAGAGTAATGAGCTTGCGCAGGGGTAGGCGTCTGGCTTAAACTCCCTCTACAGCAGTACACACCTGCTGAACAGCTTCGCTGCCAGAAGATAATTGCTTCCTCCCTTAATAAAAAGTCAATGAAGCTAAAAGAAATCCAGTTTCTTGAACTTGAGGTGGCAGCTGGAAGAGTGGTAAGCACCCTTAAATACGGCATCTCACCTAAGCACGGAGTCCACTCTCAGAATGAACCTGAACTTCCGGTGGGCGCGTGAGGTAGGGGAGGGGGAGGAGTGTGGTCATTTTCTCCTGATTTGAAAAGTCAGAGGGGTAGATGGACATGACCGCTATCTCAGGGAAAACCTTCTTGTATGATCATAGGTAACGGTGACCCTTGTGGAAGCTCTGTCTTTTCAGCGTTTAGATGAACCGGGCACTAGGGCGCCGGACTAGGTGGTCTGCTTGAGGTTCTGTCGCCCAGCCCGGACCGCGAATACAGAAGGTGGTGGTAGGGCTGCAGAAAGGCGTATGCCCCAGTGCTGGCCTTCAGCCTTTTTTTTTTTTTTTACAATCCAGGAGAAAAGGGAAGGCTGTAAAAATATGAAAAATTAAATAGCTCAGGAGTTCGCTGGGTGGAAGCTGCCAGGGAAGTCATGCTGTTTAGCTGCCTCGTGGCAAAGTGACAAATGTCCCGTGTACTCGGCCCTGACGGACTTGTGCGTGCTAAGCAAGCACGTTTGAAAGGGGTCACCTCTTGGATGGGCCCAACAAGCCGAGTCTGGCAGCAGTAACAACAGGTAACAGCAGCTGGTGCTCAGAGGTGGCGTGCTGGTCACCGAGCTAGGGGCTTCACGTGGAAGAGCTCGTTTAATCCTGCAGGCACGGAGAACCACTTATCCTGAGGCGCAAAGAGGAAGGTGGCGCATGGAAATGAGAATGTCTTCCTGCTCAGGATCGCAGAGTTGGAATGGGGAGCCGGGATTCAAACTCCGGGGCCCCCGCTCTTTTTATGTCGTTTACCTTTTATGGTGGTAACGACGCTTGGCATGAAATCTGTCCGCTTCACAAACCTTGACACGGGCCTTATTGTTGACTCAAAGTAAGATGTTGGACCACCGCGATCTAGATCCTGCTCATCTTTCTTCACTGAACCTTTTTGACCGTTGGTTAATAACTCCGAACTTTCTATCCCCCTGCCGGCCCCCTGTAACCACCATCCCAGCCTTTGATTTTAAGAATTTGTCTATTTTAGATACTTCATATAAATGGAGTCATGCTTCATGTCCTAAGGTCCACCCGTGTCCCATTTGGCAGAACTTTCTTATTTTCTTTTAGGTCAAGTATCATTCCAGTGTATTGTGTACACATTTTCTTTCTTTTTTTTTAAGGGTCTTATTTATTTATTTAGAGTAGGGCAGGGTAGGAGCAGAAGGGAAGGGAGAGAGCATCTCAAGCAGGCTCCAAGCCTAGCAAGGAGCCTGACACGGGGCTTGAACTCACAACCCTGAGATCGTGACCTGAGCCAAAACCAAGAGTCAGATGCTTAACCAACCGTGCCTCCCAGGTGTGCCACACAGTTTCTTTTATCCATTCATCTGTTGGCGGCCATTTAGATTATTTCTTGGTCTTCACGACTGTGAATAGTGCTACAACGAACACGGGAATGCAGATACCTCAAGAGCCCGACTTTGTGTTCTGTTGGAATAAACCCAAAAGTGCTGGATCGTACGGTAGTTCTATTTTTAACATTTTGAGGAGCTGCCATACAGTTTTCCATAGTGGCTGCACCAGTCTACCTTCCCACGGGGTTCCCCATTTCTAACCACCATTTGATGACACTAACTCTTCCCAAGAGCTCAGAGAACTCAGAAAGGAGAAAATGCTAGGCACTGGGGCGTGGGGCGTTGGGCCCTGGGTGTTGGGAAGATGGGATTGAATAGTTTTTATTAGGGACAGGATGAAAAAGAGCAGAGGATGTTTTAAGCAGGATGTGGCTGTCGGTCATCAGTCATTGGGAGATTAGGATAACACTTTAGTATTTGATTCACGTCTTCCCAGTTTGGCAATTCCCGAGCACCCATGAGATTCTAAGAGCACCCATGAGATTCTAATGGACCGTAAGATGCAATAGAATTGCCCTGAGTTGGCCACAGCCTAAAGCAGGGGGTCAGAAAATATGGCCAGCAGCCAAATCTGGCCACCACCTGCTTTTGTAAATAAGGTTTTATTAGAATACAGCCACTCCCATTCATTCTGTGGCGCTCACAGTGCCTGGCAGAGGTGAGTAGTTGCAACAGAGACCATATGGTCTGTAAAGCTTAAAATATTTTTTTGCAGAGAAGCTTGCTGACTTCTGGCCTAATGTATTACAGTGATTATTATTTTTTCTCCTTCTAAATTTTTATTTTGAGAAATGTCAAAGCTACAGAAATATGGCAAGGATACTATAATGAATATTTATATGTCCTTCTCCTTGATTCACCACTTAACATTTTGTCACATTTGTTTCCTCTCTCTCTCTCAGGTGCAGATAACTCAATATTCCTATTTAGTATAGATCTAAATAAATATATACATGGATATACAGATTGTATATATGTGTACATATAATACATTAGTATGTATCTCCTAAGGATAAGGACAGTCGTGCATGTAACAACAGAAATTTACCACTGATGCAAGAAGCAGACTATATCCGGATTTTCCAGTCCACGTTCCTGGTGCACTATTAGTCAGTGCTTTGAGTGGTCACGTGTCTTCCGTGGTCTTTAATCTAGAACAGTTGCCCAGCCTTCTTTCTTTTCCCCCTCAGCTTATTAAGGTATAATCAACAAGTAAAACGGTGGGATTTTGGAAGAGTACATCACGGGGATTCGATACACATTGTGGAAGTATGATTTCCCGTTTTCATGACACGGAGGCATGCGGAGAGCGGAGATTAGATATTTTGTAGAACGTGCCTCATCCTGGATTTTTTTGCTCATTTCCTGAGGATTAGATTAGGTATTAGCGTTTTGGCAGGAATGCCAGAGAGGTGATGACGTGTCCTTGTCTCAGGACCCCCCATCAGGAGCCCAGTGATGTTAGTGCAGCAAAACCGCCCCGATGGTGGCAGTCAAGTGAGCTTGACTTGCTCAGACTCAAAATGACAAGACTCAGCATGTGATGCTTGCAAATCTACAGTTTATTCAAGGAATAAAGGGCACAGTGGCAGCATTCAAGTAAGTAAATGTATCATAGGCAAAAGCCATTTTACCCCCAGGATCTGGAAAATCCCAGTGCAAGGTCCTGTTGCCCCTTTTGGCTCAGGAAAGCACCCACATGTGCACAGAACACCCTGGAGCAGGCACTGTGTTCCTGAGAATCTGCGTGTGCACACGGATCCCAACGGTTTGCAGTCGTGTGGGGGGTTGGTACACATTTAGTTTATTCTTAATTTTGTTTTCTCAGTGTACCAGAATTCATCGTTTATGCAGCGCACCCAGTGCTCCATGCAGTCCGTGCCCTCCACGGTACCCACCGCCAGGCTCACCTGTCCCCCCACTCCCCTCCCCTCCAGAACCCTCAGATTGTTTTTCAGAGTCCACCGCCTCTCATGGTTCGTCTTCCCCTCCGATTTCCCCCAACTCCCTTCTCCTCTCCGTCTCCCCATGTCCTCCGTGTGATTCCTTATGCTCCACAAGTGAGTGAGACCATGTGATACTTGACTCTCTGCTTGATTCATTTCCCTCAGCATAATCTCCTCCGGTCCCGTCCCTGTTGATACAATGGTTGGGGATTCATCCTTCCTGATGGAGGCATCATACTCTGTAGTGTAGACGGGCCACATCTTCCTTATCCATCCGTCCGCTGAAGGGCATCTTGGCTCTTTCCACAGTTTGGCGACACCGGGGTGCAGATGGCCCTTCTGTTCACCGCATCTGTATCGTTGGGGTAAATACCGGCAGTGCGATGGCAGGGGCACAGGGAAGCTCTAGTTCTACTGTTCTCCGAAGTGGCCGCACGGACTTGCCTTCCCGCCAGCAGCGTAGGGGCTCCCCTTTCCGGGGTTGGGACCCGTTTATCAGAGCGGATCCATCCACTAGGGATACAAGCACCAACTTTTCTTTACACACGAGCAAGGGGAATTCTCTGCTGCACCCACCGGTGGAAACACGGTTCACACGCTGAGGAGCCGCACAGGCATTTCAGGCCCTGTACGGTTAGTCAGCGGACTGAACATTTTTTAACATTTAAAATAAAACCTTAAAAAACCGGAACTCTTTTACCACAATACACAAAAGAATGTGTTAAAATCGACTTCCCGGGGCGCCTGGGGGGCTCAGTAGGGTGAGTCTCTGCCTTCGGCTCAGGTCACGACGCCAGCGTCCTGGGATCGAGCCCCGCATCCGGCTCCCAGCTCGGCGGGGGCCTGCCCCTCCCACCCCCGCCGCGCCTGCCCCTCCGCCTCCCCGCGCCCTCTGACGAACAAGAAAGGACAATCTTCGGGAACGCACACGAAAGCCTGCCCTCCCGTCCGCCGCGGCACCTGTGTCTTCCGCGCTCCGCGACGCAGCAGCCGCTCCGCAGGCCCGCCGGGTCCACCGCGGCTCCGGACGACTCGCTCCCGGCAAGGGCGGGCGACCTCGCGTTCCCGGGAGACGACACCGCGGCGGCCCCGCGCCCTCAGGGGCACACGCGGCTCGCGCGCTCACACGCACAGCCGGGGAGGGCACGGCGCGCTCTCACGTCGGGACGCACGCGGCGCTCGTGCTCGCACGCAAGCCCCCGCCACGTGACCCGGCGGGGGCGTGGTCTCCGCCGCTCGCCACGGAGGAGGCTTGTCCCGGCCGAGCCGCCGTCGGACGCCCGGAGTCGGAGGTCGCGGCGGCGTTGGCTGTGGCGTTTTTTCTACCCGGAAACCGCGGCTGCCGGACCGGAGACGCGTCTGTGTCGCCACGGCGTGAGCCCGACTGGCCTCTGGGCCTCGCCTGGGCCCCGCGGAGCCCGACGCCGTCCCCGGCGCGGCGGGGAGGATGGTGCGGAGCGGCCCCGGGCCCGCCGCGCGCCGCCGCGAGTGAGCTCTGAGCGGCCGCGGGCGTCCTCCGACCAGCTGGCCCGGCCGGGCCCGGGGCGCGCCGCTGCCCACCGGGGCGGGGTGAGCCGGGGCTGGCGGGCCGGGGTCGGGGGCGCCGGGGCTGAGCGCGGGCCGAGTGGGCACCGCGCCGCTTGGGAGCCGACCCGCTGGCCGGGTGTCTCCGCAGCCTCTCGGGGCTGCAGCCGCCGCCCCGGTCGCGGTGGGGGTCGCTCCGCCCGGGCGGGGCCTGGTGCCCCCCGGAGCAGGGGTGCCCGCCGCCCTGAGAGGCGGGACCTCCCCGTCCGCACCGGGGCCCGGACCGTTCGGCCCGCACGGGCGCGTTTGCGGGCGGTGTGCGGCGCGGCCGCGCTGGCCTGCCCGCTCCCCCGGCGAGTCGCGCGTCCGCGAGGGAAGACGCGACAGCGCTGCGGGGGCGCGGACCCCTGGAGCGCTGGCACGGCGCGCCCCGACGGGCGGCGGGCGACCAGCTCCACGCGCGCTCCGCTGAGCTCGGCGGCCGCGGGGTGACCTAGAGGCGCGGAGTGTCGCTTGGCGGGGTAAGCGCCGCGAGCAGTGACCCGAGCCTGCTGGGCCGCGTGGAGTCGTGGGAGCACCAGAGCCGGGGGCAGCTGGCGGGGGCTCGCTTCGGCCCGGTGCCCGTGCTCGTCGTCAGCGGCAGGCCGAGCCCGCGGTGACCAGTGCGGTGACCAGTGCGGCGCCGCTCGCCGCCCGCTCTACGGCGGAAAGACGGCGGCAGCCGCGGTGGGAGGACGTGGGAGGAAACCGCAGCGCTGGACTTGGAGGGATTGGATGACGAACATTTAATCAGTTGTTTTGTCCCCAGAGCTCTCGGGTCCTCGGGGTCTGAGCACTAGCGAGCTGTCTGTGCATGCAGCGGCCTGAACACCTTCCCGCTCCCCGGTTCAAGGAAAGGAAACTGACCTGTTGTGCCGCAGAGATGTGCTTGGTGACCCCAGCCTGCTTTCTCTCTAGCATAAGGACCCGTTGTGCTGACTTCCCAGTAGAGGTGTGGGAAGAAGGGCTGTGGCCTCGTGAGGGGGACTGGAAGTGGGGGCTGCCCCCACGCCTGGGTTCTGGGGTCCCCAAATGCGGAGGGAGCACACCTCTCTTTGGGCTGCAGCTGCCGCTGCTGCAGGGAAGAGAGACAAGACCTTCGTGCAAACACTTCTGCCCACAGGGGACGTGGTTAGAGCAATAAGAAGTGGCAGGACGCAGTTGCCATATGGTTTTGTTATGGTTAAGTGTCATAAAGAAAGTGGCTTTTAAGGTGGACCTCAAAGGGTCTGGAGCATTTGGGTCGTTCAGAATTAACCGGGAAATGAAAAAGCGAGGGCCAGTTAGTGGAACAGCACTCAGACTAGGTAGCTGGACAATGGGGTCCTACAGTCATTGGCCTAGGAAGTCGGTTAAGGGTTAAATGCTTCTGGGGTGCCTGTGTGCTCAGTGGGTTAACCAACAGCTTTCAGCTCAGGTCATGATCCTGGAGTCCCAGGATCGAGCCCTGCATGGGGCTTCTTGCTTAGCAGGGAGTTTGCTTCTCCCTCTGACCCTCCTCCTTCTCATACTCTCTCTCTCCCAAATAAATAAGTAAAATCTTCTTTTTTTAAAAGGGTTAAATTCTTCTCTTCTTCTTCTGCTTCTTGAGGATTTATTTATGGGGGGGGGGAGAGGGAGAGAATCCTCATGCAGACTCCCTGCTGAGCATGGGGCCCAACTCCAGGCACCATCCCAGGACCTAAGATCATGACCTGAGCTTAAATCAAGAGTTGGACACTTAACTGACTCAGCCACCCAATCGCTCCAGTTCAATGCTTTTATAAGACAAAAAAAAGCCGAGGCTACGCAGTGTGGCTTCTGGTAGATTTCTGGGTTCTAAAGAATTGCTTTCATTTGGTGGGTTTCTTTTGTTCTTTTATGCCGCCAGTGACACAAAGCAGCGCTTGACTTATTTTAAGGACAACGAAAAAGATGCTGACTGTGCTTTCTGTCTGGTATTAGCAATCAGGAAATTAGACTTGGTGCCTGTGTTGAGTTTGTGAGAACGCAGCTCTCGTGGGGTCTCTGCCGCTCGGCTGCAGCCCGGTGATGGCTGGTGCTCCTCGGCCGGTTCCGGGCCTTCTCACTGACATCAGTTCGCTTCACAGACATGCGGTTTCTCTGACCCAGTATCCTTCAAGGCCGATGCCCTGTAATTGCTTCGCAACACTGTAGCCCGTCTCAGGATCTCACTGACTTCAACCTTACCCTTTCTTTGAACATTGCTCAGGACTGCACTCTCTTGACTTTTTAATGCTTCTTTTAGGCTCTTCTTCCCTTTCTACCCACTGCTCTGCTTCCTCATTACAGATAAGCATCTGAAAAAGAGTGGTTTTAACAGGGGCCACAGCACAACATTAGTCCAGGGATGGACAACCTGCGTGATGGTTTTTTGTCAGTAATATGCTGCAGAATTCTGTTGCCATGTAAGAGGGTTTTAAAAAAAGTATCTTACTGTGGCACTGCAATTAATATAAAAAATGGTATGTGGAATTTAAGAGACAGAACAGGTGATCATAGGGGGAAAAAGAGGCAAACCAAGGACCAGACTCTTAATTATGGGGAACAAACTGATGCTCACCAGAGGGGAGGTGGGCGAGGGCATGGGTGAAAAAGGTGGTAAGGATTAAGGAGAACACTGTTTTCGATGCGCGCTGGGTGATGTATGTGAGTGTTGAATCACTACGTTGTACACCTAAAACCAATATTACTATCTGTTAATTAACTGGAATTTAAATAAACTTGAAAAAAATAAAATGAGCACTGTGTCATAGTGATAAAAAGAGAAAATGGAGGAAAGAGTTTTTAGCAAACTGATTTTGGATTTATTTTGATAAATATGGAAATCTTTAAATTAGCTCTCCCTGGTACAAATTGAATAAATTGGACTAGAGGTTTGTACTTTGTGTATAATGACAGACCTCAGCGTAGTCCTGGGGACTGCAGAAGCCTTTGGCGATGACAGTCTGCAAAGTATGGTCACTTGCCAGTTTGGTTAAAAGCGCTGTTTTCCCGGCATTTCCCAGTCATTACACTGAACTTGGATGTTACAGTATAATTTCGTATTGAACGTTTAGTGTTCATTTAATCTTGTCATCGCTCATGATTTATTTTTTTAATATCTGTTAATTAAACTGCCAAGTCATTAAACTTTAATGTGGAGATACTTTTAATTTGGTTTTTAAGATGGTCAGCAGTTTAAAAATATTAAAGAACAAAGATAAATTATTTTCCCTTTTGGAACTATGGTGAATTAATTTTTTTAAAAAGGGAGAGGGGTATGTTGGAGGTTACCGTGATTTTATATTATGACTTTGAAAATGGAGCCATGCGTTTATTAATTATAAGTGAGTGCAAGTACAGCCTGAGTCTGAATTTTGAAAGTAAGTCTGGTTACAAACATGTAATCATACCAGCCCATGTTCCTTTCCTTTTTGTCTTTGAGTACTGGTGTTGCCTAAAATGCACGTTGAGCAACTAAAACTTTATGCTTTCTGTTGTAATTTCTCTTTTAATCATTTAAACTTTGGAGGTATGATGAAGTTTTTTCTACACTGAATTATATTAGCTTGAGAAACAAGAAACCATTGAGAAAATTCTGCTCATCTTTGCTTTGTACTCTAGTGGATGAGCGTTTTGAGACATGAATTGCCTTGCTTATAGAGATGGAAGGTAAGTTCACCATTTTAAATTTCAAAAAAGTCGGTCTTGTGCTTTTTGAAGTCCATGACTAAAACCATTGTATGTATCCATGGCATATGAAAATTTTGTTTCTTTTCAACTTGACATTGGACTTGAAACCTATTTATCAACCCTGGTATTGTGATTGATGACGCAGCTTTTGGGCTCAGATGAATTAAGTCAGAGTCTGTCTCTGCCACTGATTACCTTGCACAAATTACTTAGCCTCTGACTCAGTTTCCCCTTCTGTAAAATCAGGATGGTGGGACCTACCTAGCACTGTTGTAGGACGGAGAAGTACGGCGTGAGTTGAGTGCTTGGTGTGCGTCTGGCACAGGGCGTGCTGTAGGTAGTCGCTGTTAGACAGGACACTCTCTCCTTAGCCCTCGGTAGTCTGGTTTCTGCCTTCCTCATATCCCCGTAATGGGAGGGCTCTCGCTTGCATCACTACTGATGTCCTAACTGCAAAGTTGTATGGGCACTCTTCGGATTTTACCCCATTTGATGGGGGTTGACTAGGCTTAACTCTTCAAGTCCGCAGCGTTTACTGGGAGGCCGCAGTGTGCTTACTGGTTGATGCGCTGGCTCTGCAGGCGGGCTGGATTGGGTCTTGGTTCATTTCCTACTGTATGACCTTGGCTAAGTTAGCTGACTTACTTAGGCCTTAATTTCCTCGTCTGTGCAATACAGATGTCGCAGGGCTCGCGCAGTCTGTGCGGGACTCCGAGAACCGCGTGTCGCTCCCGTGAAACGTGGGCAGTCGCGTTCAACGTTACCTTAAGCACCTGCTCAGTGTCAGGCGGTGCCCGTCGGGGCCGGGAGTGCAGGAACATCATGAAAAGGAGAGGCAACAGGAACAGGGTGCCTGCGGCTTCCAGTTTGGCTAAAGGAGGCAGTGTCCGTGGGGAGGGGGAGCAGCTGCTCATGAGCGACCGGTACGGGGCGGGAGCTGCTAGACGGTGACTGTGGGAGGGAGAGGCTCGGAAGGGCTGGCAGTGGTCACGGGTGGGGGGGGGCCAGGGGGGCTGTGTCTGTCTGGGAGGAGGAGCAGATTGGCTGTTGGCTGATTGGGCGCCATTGGACAGTTTGAGCTGGTTGGCTCCAGGTGCCTGTTGGTGAGCTCAGCAGAGAGCATCGCGTGGCTGTTTGGAGCTGGGGGGAGATCGGTGTGGAACCTTGACAGGAAGCTGTGAATGAGTGTGTCTGCCTTGAGCAGAGGCCCAGCCGTGAGCTTGGGGTGGAGGCTGAGCAGCAGCGGCTCTTGGGGCAGAGTGAGGAGGACAGGGTGGCCTGGATCTGAGCGAAAGGAGAGCCCGGCGAGCGAGGTCCTGGAGGTGGAAGACGTTGTGACCCTCTGTGTCACATTCTGCAGGGAGGTGAGCAGGGACTGCAATTCTGACTTTGGCTTTAGCATCTGAGACCTCACTGGAGACCTGAAGTTTTCCTTTGTCTTCATCACTACTTCCTTGCCTCTCTGAGGCTCTGTCTACACTCGCTGCCTCTTGGTAGGGGCGGAAGGATGGTAGCTGGGTGCATGAGATTGCCCAGGGTTTCTTTGAAACCAGCAGGTGCCTTCAGCTCTGCCAAGTGTTGGGTGATCTGGTATCCTATCCATGAATGCTCTTTATGAGGCTCAGGATATCTGAGAAATGCTGCTTTAATATTTACATTCAGAGCCGGCTCTCCCACATCCAGGTGAGTTCCGGCTCTTCCCCTAGCACAGAGCAGGGTGTTTCCTGGGGTGGGTGTTCAGAACAGGCTCCCCGAGCCTCCCCCCACATTGTCGCTTTGGCATGCCCCTGCCCCAACTCTTCCAAGCTTAGAAAAGGACATGACTTTATAGGAGAGATCTAAGGAATTTCCCATTTAGCTTGAGGCCGAAAACCTGGTTTAAGATGAACGGTGGTGGTGTTCACGTAAAGTGAACTTTTTGATTGGGTTACAGGTAGTGGTTTAGCAGATTTTAAGTTCTGGTTTTAGATTGTAGTTTTGAACTTGAGCAAGTGGCTCTGTGGTGTACTTGGAGAGAGAGAGACCCTGTGAAAGGGCTCATTATCTGACATAATCAGTGTTAATTTCTTTTCTTTTTAAGATGCTAAACCCAGATGCAAAATTGTGTATTTCAGCTGCCACTGCCTGGTCCCTGGGGCAGCCCTCTTGTTGGAGTAGCTCCTTTCTGTCCATTTCCTCACTTCTCCTGACCCTGTCTCTTGTCCCTTTCATTTGAAGCGCTGGTGTGCACCTGTTGCCTGTCTCCTCATCCTTGTTCTTATCTCCTTCCTCTTTGATTTCCCTCTGCCAGAGTGGTTTTAAAGGTCACCAGTGATCTTGCCAGGTGGAGGATTATGCAAGCTTAGGTTCAACTAAGCACGTTTTCAAGCACAGAGAGACTCACACCCTTTCTTTTCTTACTCCTGATACTTACTCACTTCTCAGTACCGCTTCCTTCTTGACGCTCTTCTCTCCTGCCTTGCAAGACACCTTACCATCCTCGGTACCTCTCTGCTCCTGGTCACCTGCTCCCCTCCGTGCCCTCCCCTGGCCTCTCAGTCTCTGCCCCAGTGGAGGAGCCCACACTTGTTGGGAGGACCTTTAGGCACCACCTGCCCCAGGAGCACACAGTAGTAGTGGGTGGTCTAGAGGAACCTCACCTAAATATTCTTATTTTATTCTTGCAGATCTCTCTGC
>RCUC01127984.1:0-30454 GCA_003697995.1 Taxidea taxus jeffersonii
GTTTAACCAACTGAGCCACCCAGGCGTCCCTAGCCACAGATATTTTTAAAGCCATAACAAAAAGAAAATAAATTTTCTGATAGTTTTAAATATTTTATATTTTGAACTGTTTGTGTCATGCAATGGTATTGACTATGCAGGTAAAATATTCTATGTTTTGGGAGGAAAAAAACTTCTATCCTTTGTAAAAATCATAGCATATACTTTAAAATGCTTTTGAGATTGAATTTTGGAAATTATTAATTTGCAAAATTATAACATATTTTATTTAGAACTTTATTTACTGTACTTCTAATTATAGATTGTATAAATGTTTATGTCTTGATCAAAGAGTGAATTATAGAGGCATAATTTATAGTATTTAAAATATAACTCCTTACAATAAACTTTTCATGAAAAAAATGATGAATGTTTTTATGAAAAAAATATTCGGGTTTTAAATGTTTGACTTTTTAGTTTTATTTAAATAAATGATTCAGTGATAACACAAGTAAATGTCTAGGTCTTTATTTTTTTTATTTTTAAAGATTTTTTATTAGAGAGGGCGTGCTTGCACTGGATGGGGGAGGGGCACGAGGAGAGGGAGTAGCAGACTCCCTGCTGAGCAGGGAACCAGACATGGGGCTTAATCCCAGGACGCTGGTATCATGACTTGAGTCGAAGGCAGATGCTTACCTGACTGGGCCACCCAGCTGCCCTGGCCTTTATGTTTTTAATACATTTTAGTATTATTTTTTCTCAATGTATTTCATATGAGGTATAATCTCTAAGGTCTCTTAGTTTTAAAATCCCAAAATTAAGTGTTTTGATTCAGTAAAAATATATGAGCCATGCACTGCCAGAATACTCTAAGGTAAAATAGTCATAAGTTGTTTCTGTTTATAAAATAGAGGTTTACCCTGGGTGACATTTTCTTCTTTATTCAACCAATTTTATGGCAGTAGTTTTCAAGCAAAATTATAAGTAGAAGAAATACCAGCCCTTAGCTCTTAGGTGGTTATGCTTTTTGGATTCATTTCTCCGTGATGCATTTTGAAGGCTCTACTAGAGCTGTTAGAAATCCTTAAAAATATGCCAATTCCAAATGTTGGGGGGTGGGGTCCAGGAATCTGCATTTTGACCCATCCTCCAGATGATTCCAATGGAAGTGAATCCTAGACCTTTACTTTGAGATCCCTGACAATCAGGACCAGCGCTGGGTAGGAAAAATAGACATGACTTCAAGAACTCACCATCTGTCAAGATAGAGATTTCAAAAAGGATTAGGTAAGTGCTAAAATGGATGTAAAATTGTATGGGAAGAAGCTATATATGACAGTAAGATTTCTTTTAATTTCACCAAGTGGGTGATTTTCTAAATGTAAATTGGTATGCTAGAGAAATTTGTTCTTGGAGAAGTAGATTTCCCCAATTGGTGCGCTATGGATTAATCCATGCGATAGTTTTGCCTTTGTTTACATGTAATATTTGATGCTTACCAGTAATATGAATAAATATTGGCTCTTTATCTTGCCCTTATTAGGTTTTCTCTTCTAGTTTTATAGATGAAGATTCTTTTAGACAATGGTTTTTAGAGTGGGATTGACATGCATGATGACTGATCTCTCTCAATGGGAGTAACCTGTGGTTATGCTGTGGTTTTGGTCATGGAGAAACTAAGCTTATAAAAATGCTGCTTGAAGTCTCCTTGTGTGGATTTTTCTCTTAGGTTCCTTCATGTAGGGGGCAGAGTGAATATGATTCATGCTTCATTATCTCATGTGTCATCTAAAAATATGTTGGGAATAATATTTATGATTAAGACAATTGTAGATCCAATGAATGAATTTAGCTTTGAAAAAGTGGTTTCTCTAAGAATTTCTACCCCCCTCATTCAGATGTTGTTATAAAAATAATTTGATATAATTTTAATTTTATTTTTATAGCTTTTCAGTGAAAAGTAAATAGAGATATAAAAAATGAAGTAAACCAAGCTCTTCCCTGTAAAGCAAAAGGAATACTTTTTCTTCTGCAATGGCACTGGAGAAAATGAGGAAATAAAATCCTGCAAAGTTAAGGAATGGTGGAAGAACTATAGGATGCATTAGCTTTGGGAAAGGGAAGATGGGAACATTGTTGCCCTCTTCCTGTGACGTCTTTCCCCCTTCTCCATGCATCCCTTCCTGGGTCTTCTCTACCCACTCTCCATTCATGGGTCCCCAGGCCTTAGACATGGGTTCTATCCCCCATTCTACCCTCTTTTCAGAGGACTCATCTCTTCCTGTGGCTTTAAGCATCTTTATAGTTACAACTCCCAAACATATATCTCCCATTTATATCTCTCTTCTGAGCTCTATACTCAGAAGTCTAACTGATTCCTTGACATCTCAATTTGTGTGTCGGAACTTGAACATGTCCAGGATGAAACTTAAATTTTTTTTAGGGAAGGGAGAGGGACAGAGGGGGAAGGAGAGGGCAAACTCCCTGCCCAGTGTCGAGCCCGACATGGGGCTTGATTGCACAACCCTGAGATCATGACCAAGCCAGAACTGAGTGGGACACTTAACCGACTAAGCCACCCAGGCAGTGCCCAAGTTTTTTTGTCTTTTTGTCTTCAATTTTCTCTGACAGAAAGTGGCATCATATTTCACTGTTTCTTTCTTCACCTACTATGTCTAATTCTGTAGCAAGTTCTTTTTGTTGCTGGAAATATCTCCCAAATATCTACTTCTTTCTTGTTTCAGTGTTACCTGTTCAACCAATGCCTCTTTTCCATCTGGGCTGCTGCTTCAGACTCTGCACTGCTGTCCCACCTTCCATTCCTGCCTTCCTCCACCTGCAAGTGCTCTGAAAACATTGATTGCAGGCCATGAGTGTTCAGCTTTCTTGAAAATGAAAATGTCAGGGTCTCATTGTTTCCTTCTCTGGAGGGACTTAACCTTATGTTCATTTTTGTCTTTGAGAGAAGGGGCACTAGTTTTTGGATGGTTCTGCTTCTGCTAAAGGGCTCACAGAGACTAAAGGCTATGGGATGTATGCATGTGTTGGGGAAAGGGAGAGAGATGTCTATAAAGGTCCTAACAAAGGAAGATGGAGCCTTGTTTTCTTGCAGGCTTGTGATGGCTCTATAGAGTGTTTAGACCAACTGGAACAAGAGCCTTCCAAAGATTCCTGATGTCTCATCATCATTGCACAGTTAGGGGTGGTATTTGAGTACCCAGTGCCCCTGTGGAAGCTTGAGTCATTGAGCAGAGCCCATCAGCCTTCATAGAATCAGTACTTCCCATCCCCTATTTGTTTCTGTTAGTGTTTGTCCATAGTTTTGCCCATTATTGTCTAACAGGAGGGTCACCACATCAGCCCAAATCTCTGGCTTATTCCTGTGGATTCCCTGTTCTCAGATTTTTTTTTTTTTTTCATTTTGGGCAATGACCTGACCCACACATAAACTGTAGAAAAGAGAGACGGTCCCTTGCTTCTGTCTAGTAGAGTGTTGGGGGGGAACCTTTGCTTTTATACTTGGAAAGATGAACTGAACCAGCACAAGAGCTTTGATGGGAACATGGGCATTTTTGCTAGATGCTAATGGGATCATACCACTTCCCTTCCAACTTTTTTACAGTGGCCTTCAAAGCCCTACCCACGTCATTCACCATACTCATCCTAACTCGGTGCTCTGGTTACATTGAACTTGCTTTTCACTTCTAAGTTCTTCCTTTCTTAGAGCTTTTTCACTTGCTGTTTTCTCTGTCTTGAACCCTTCCTCCTATTTGGATGGCCACGTCCTTGTCATCCTTCATTTATTAGTGTAAATGCCACTTCTTTGGTAAAGATGTTTTTGACCTTCTTCCTCTCCATATTCTTGATTTCAGTCCTTGTTTGTTTTCATCTTAGCTCATCATTATTTTAAATTATTAGTTGTTATTCTGTATTTCCCATTTGAATATCAGTTTCTTAGGAGTGGGGTTGTTTATATCTCACTGTTATACCCTGGGCACTTAGCATGGAGTCTGGTATATATTAAACACTAACAAAACAATCATTAATGAGGAACTTCAGCAAAGTTGAGTGCCTTCTCTGTGCTCAGTTGCTGGAAGTAGACCAACTCAATCCTCAGCAACCCCTTGAAGAAGGTAATGCTTATTTTCATTTAAAGATGAAGAAACAGGCCCAGAGAAATTAAATAACTTGCTCTAAGGCACATGTTTCGTTAGTGGCAAAGACAGGATTTGAACCCAGTTTTAAATCCTGAGCTCTCTTCCAAAATGATCCTGTTAATACTTTACCAGAGAGGGGCGCCTGGGTGGCTCAGTTGGTTACGCGATTGCCTTTGGCTCAGGTCATGATCCTGGAGTCTCGGGATCGCGTCCCACGTCGGGCTCTCTGCTCGGCAGGGAGTCTGCTTCTCCCTCTGACCTCTCTCCTCTCTCTCTCAAATAAATAAATAAAATCTTAAAAAAAAAAAAACTTTACCATAGAGCAATGTTCTGAGTCACTCAACTGAAGAAAGCTGTGGAGGAGATTCAAGCTGGGAGAACAAGTTTGTAGATTCCGTTAGCTGCTGTTGTCAGCAGCTACTGACAACTACTACAGTAGTTGTAACTACTACTGTTACTACAGTAGTAGTAACTCTGAGGTTAGGCCAAGAAGTGGACTTAAATGGTTGAGTGATGGATTTTAGGTTAGAAAAAGAGCTTATTGTTTCTTTAGGTTAAAAAAAAATAACTGGCAATAGTTAAGTCTGGATTAAAAAAAAACAACAACATGGTAGTCACTGGCTTAATAAATTCTTCCTGTTATAACTAAAGAAAAAGAAAGATTAAGAAAGTTCTTGACCATTTCTTAGAGAATGAGGATCAGTCTTAGAAATCCTTCAAATATGGTTAAATGATTTTGTGTTTTAGTTGTTTTGACTTGGGTTGTGGGTATTTTGCTTCTGGAGTCATTATTTCAGAAAACTACTAAGGGATGATTACTGTGTTCTTTAGTGTTTTTTTTTTTTTTAATATTGTGACACAAATTTGAATAAAGCTGCTTGTTATCAAATGCTATGTGTGCCATTTACTGTTTGAGAATATAATTAGCATCTGAGGTTTCATGGAGCATGGAATCTTGTCATTAACCATTTTTAAGACTGAGATACTTGAATTCTGAGAAATGAATTGGAAAGTTACATTGCTCCAAAAGTCCATTTCTGGAAAAGAATTCTAATTTGTATGCCAAAGAGATGAGTTTACAGAGGTGATTATAAATACCCTGAATATATTCCCTGTTCAATTCAACATATTAACTTATGAGTTAGTGAGTAAGGAATATTTGTGAGGCTTCCCTCAATATTAAACCCAAAGTAAGAGTATTTGTAGCTGTAGTAATTTAAAAAATGAAATCAATCATGTACCTTTCCAGAGGATCTTTAAATAATCTTTAAAAAAATAAATGAGGCCCAAGGTGTGCCTTTGTGACTCAGTTAAATGTCCAACTCTTGATACCAGCTCAGGTCTTGATCTCAGGGTTGTAAGTTTAAGCCGTGTGTTGAGCCTTCTTTTTTTTAATTTTTAAGATTTTATTTATTTATTTGACAGAGCACAACAGGAGGAACAGCAGGGAAAAGGAGAGAGAGAGAATGAATATGAAGCTGTTTCTCACCGAGGTGGGGAGCCTGATATGGGGCTTGATCCCAGGACCCCAGAATCATGACCTGAGCCGAGGGCAGATGCTTAACTGACTGAGCCACCCAGGTGCCCCTTGAGCCTTCTTTAAAAAGAAAATGAGGGACACCTGGGTGGCTCAGTTGGTTAAGCGGCTGCCTTCGGCTCAGGTCATGATCCCAGCGTCCTGGGATCGAGTTCCATATGGGCTCCTTGCTCGGCAGGGAGCCTGCTTCTCCCTCTGCCTCTGCCTGCCTCTCTGTCTGCCTGTGCTCGCTCTCTCTCTCTCTAACTAATAAATAAAATCTTAAAAAAAATTTTAAAAAGAAAATGAGGTCCAAGGAAATTCTGAAGAAGATATACTGACTGAAATAGAGATAGGTGTTGTTTTCAGGACTGATCATTTTAAAATTCTACAGAGTATGTCTGTGACTCTCCTTTCTGACTTTTTTGATAAATATTGTTAGTCACCTTGGTGTAATATTTTAAAATACATTAATTAGCTTCCAGAAAGATTCCTCCAGGTGATATAGTGCTCCGGAGACTACCCAGCTTTTCACCACCTTGTCACTTGATGGCAGAAGGGAATTCACCAGGCAGTTTAAAAAATTTACCTCCTCTGACCAGTAGGTGGCATTGCCTGCCCTTGTGGCTACCTCTTTTCCATCTGCTGCTTATGTAACCCTCAATACCAAGTCAGGTATTTTATATTCTTCTTGTAACTGCTTTGACTTGTCCAGCCTCATTTTTGAGCTCTTTTGTAATTTTACTAAGGATAACTTTTTGATAGTGGAAGTGTCTTGGAAACCTAGATAGTTTCTCCTCAGAATCTTGGAGTTTATATCATGTGGTCTGTGAGAGTGTTCAGAGCAAATGACTAATTCTACAAAACCAACCAAGGCTCTTCTAGATCTGAGAGGCAAAGAAATGACTGAGCACCGACGTACTGTAGGAGGTGATTATGGTTAATATCCTGTGAAAGTTATAGACACCTTCATACCAAGCATAAAATTAGGTACATTAAAAACTTTAAAACCTTATTCATGACTTCAAAACTTTTAAACAAGTTTCAAGCAAACAGTTAATAGTGCATTTGTTCTTTACCTGAATGAATAAAGCAGGGTTCTTTATATTTAGTAATTAACATTGTGATGTTCATGATTCACATCATGAAAAGACCTTCTTTCCAGGGAGATAGAATTCTGGCCAGATACTGATTCATGTACTACTGTTTAAACAGCTGCCATTTGAACTAACTTTTCTTCTCGCTAATGTTTTTTACATTTAGGCAATTTGCCAATACTTACAAGGTATGATACTTTGTACTTATCATAGGATATTTCCCCCTTAATAATTGTTTATCCTATCTATTATCAACTGATGTTATTCAGGACACTCATTAGCTACAGTTAAATGACATTTGGTGGAAACAAGACTTTTTAAAATTGGAATTGTAAATTTTCCTGTAATTATAATAACACAGAACTGCTTCCTTATAGATCATCCTTGTCAGTTCAAATTAGGGTCTATATGAGTAATTTTCTGCTGGTGTATGAAGCAGAGTTGCCCGTGAAAGAAGCAGCTGAGTCACAATTAAAAATATTTTATCTGGGCTTTATAACTGGTCACAGTATAATAGAGGCCACACAGGGAAGAGCAGAGATATTAAACCAAAGGGGAAGTTGGAAGGAATCAGTGGCTTTTAGAAAATGTCCCTTTATTTTTTTTTTTAAAGATTTTATTTATTTATTTAACAGAGATTACAAGTAGGCAAGAGAGGCAGGCAGGGAGAGAGAGGAGGAAGCAGGCTCTCCGAGGAGCAGAAAGCCCCATGCTGGGCTGGATCCCAGGACCCTGGGATCATAACCTGAGCCTAAAGCAGAGGCTTTAACCCACTGAGCCACCCAGGTGCCCCGAAAATGTCCCTTTATTAGACCTCCTGAGAAGCCCTGTTGTAAGCATTAGTCTTATTTTAAATGTCCATATTCTTCACGTTGCCTTGATAGTAAGGATTTCATAACCTCTGGAGCTTAGTAATTGATTCCAGGAAAAACATAGACAATTAGGTGGTGAATGTCAGTCATTAATCTATTGTTAGATTCCTAATGTAGCTGATTTGTGGCTTATTTTTGCACTTCTGTTTATTTCCTCTGTCCGCAATATTTTATTAATATGGCATGTTCCACATGGTTGAAACCAAATATACAAACCAAATGTTGGACTTGGATTTCACTAGCCTTTGAAAGACCATGTCTCTGATTGACACTCATAGGAGCCTATCTATGTGCCTCATTTTCAGCACATCTGGGGCATTATGGTTCATCTCTTCAAGCTCTCCACTTCAGGCTTCCATCTCAATTGTCTTGGAGAGAGAGTGCCTCTCCTGATTGATGACCTGGGACCTCTCATTGTCCTTGGGTCTCTCTAGGTTGAATTTTATGTAAGTTATCCTATTAGTCAGGATTCAGTTACAGAGAACATAATCTGTCCTACTGTTGTATACAGAAAGTGATGTAATATGGGTTATTGGATAGGCCCCAGAGTTGTTAGGACTCAAGAGTTAAGTCTCTAGGCTGAGGAGGCAGATACAAGGATGAATTTCCAAAGCTTTCCTCCTCATCTGGGTTGCTGGTCAGGAAGCTATTTCTGCTAAATCTGTAACAACTCTGGGCCATACCACTTCTGCTGTATCTGCCTCAGCACAAACGACGTCATGTGCCCTGCTTTTCTCACGGGTAACCTTTTGAATTCAAATCTTGAATGCATGTGATTGGCAGACCTAAGTCATATCCAGAATCTGTAGCTGCAAGGGACCCTGGGGAAAAAAGCTTTTTTGTCCATTGTAGAATCGGAAGGATAACACAGTGAGATTGGAATAGATGTTGAGCAAGCCAACCCATGATATTTGCTACTACCAATAGTCTATATTTAAGTCAGACTTCTATTTAAGCAACCCAGCTCCTCTAATTGGTAAAAACAAACAAAAAACCAGCCAGCCTTTTTTGGCATGATGCATAGTAAGCAGATAGCCAAAACATATTTATATAGATTGGTAAACTAGTTTTTAAAAGTCTGTGCTGTTTTTTAAACATCAATAGTTTAATGAATAAGAAATAGCTAACATCTTTTATTGAGGCTTATGTGAAAGTTGGTGAAATATTGGACATAGGATAAAACAATACCACCTAGCCAACCCTATTGCCTTACAACGACATAATCTCTGTTAGAGGATTTTGTCCTTTTTTTTTTTTTTTTTAAAGATTTTATTTATTTATTTGTCAGAGAGAGTGAGCACAGGCAGACAGAGTGGCAGGCAGAGGCAGAGAGAGAAGCAGGCGCCTGCTGAGCAAGGAGCCCGATGTGGGACTCGATCCCAAGATGCTGGGATCATGACCTGAGCCGAAGGCAGCTGCTTAACCAACTGAGCCGCCCAGGTGTCCCCGAGGATTTTGTTCTTGAAGACATGAAGTAAAAGTGAGCTTTGTAGATTGTTGAGTTGCTTGGCATGAGGGAAACTATGCTCCTTTCTCTGCATTTCTTGTTGGTGATATGACCCATTTCATGGCTGCTTATTAGTTGGGGACTCAGTGGGCAACCATCCACTGTATTTTTGTTTCAGTTGCATTTTACTTTCCCTGCTGGGTGATTGGAATGTTCCAGTTTTCTTTTCCTTTAAAAAAAATCCTTTGTTCCTACACAAATGATGGTTTGCTTGAAAGAATTTTATTAGGCTTACTTCATTATTATAGTGCCTTGGTACAAAAGATATAGACAAATCATATTAAGGAACTAATAGACTGTTAATTGATGTAAATGAACAAATGACTTTTTTGTTTGCCTCCCTCTTGTCTATTTTTAAAGCATCTTTTCAATGAATTATATATTTCTTTCCAATTGGATTTTATAAGCAATGTTAAATGTATGATTTTTCCTTTATTTGTGCTAAGTACTGATCTCCATAAATACTTACTGTTCTTTGTCACTGACTCTTTTTTTTTTTTTTAAAGAGGTTTTTATTTATTTATCTGACAGAGAGATACACAGCAAGAGAGGAAACACAAGCAGGGAGAGTGGGGAGGGAGAAACAGGCTTCCTGCTGAGCAGGGAGCCCAATGCAGGGCTCTATCCCCGGAGCCTGGGATCATGACCTGAGCTGAAGGCAGACACTTAATGACTGAGCCACCCAGGTGCCTCTTGTCACTGACTTAGTATAATTTCATCCCTCATTGTTTGGTTGTTGAGATACTCATTCAGCCATTCTCATAATAGGTATTTTTACTTTTGTTTTAAAAACTGTATATGGGGCACCTAGCTGTCTCAGTTGATCGGGCATCTGACTCTTGATTTCGGCTTGGATCATGGTCTCAGGGTCCTGAGATCTGAGCCCCGTGTCTGGCTCTGTGCTCAGTGCAGAGTCTGCTTGAAATTCTCTCTCCCTCTGCCCTTCCCCCTTGTTCTCTCTTTCCTTCCCTCTCTCTTTCTACAATGAATGAATATTTGGAAAAAAAGGTAGATAATTAATGTTTTAAATGTTCCATACACTGAGAAATTCCTGTTACTGGAAATCTCTTGGCTCTAGGATATAAAGGTTAGTGAAAATATCTTTGTTATATCTTCTAATGCTACAACCAAGCCCTGAACTTAGAATTTCATTTTGGCTAGAAAATGTTGTAGAATATATAACATTTTCAGTTTTTAGGAAAGTCTGGGGTTTTCTCATCTCAGCCTATCATTCTTTTTTTTAAATTTTTTTTTTTTTAAGATTTTATTTATTTATTTGTCAGAGAGAGAGAGCGCGCGAGCACAGGCAGACAGAGTGGCAGGCAGAGGGAGAAGCAGGCTCCCTGCTGAGCAAGGAGCCCAATGTGCGACTCGATCCCAGGACGCTGGGATCATGACCTGAGCCGAAGGCAGCCACTTAACCAACTAAGCCAACCCAGGCGTCCCTCAGCCTATCCTTCTTGTAACATGATGGTAAAGTCTTTTGTATCTAATAGCATCAGATTCTTTTCCTTCTTTTCTAGTTCAGATTCTTTCATCATCTACCACAGAGAGAAATAGTTAATACAAGTAAACATATCAAATTAAGCAGTATATTAAGGAACAGTAGAGAAAAATGGCTCATAATGGGAGACAATATTACATAATGAAATAGTGCATAAGGAAATGGATTGAAGTCATATAAACTTGGATGCTAGACTAGCTCCACCACTTACAGGCTGGATAAATTACTTCTCCAGCACTCCATTTCTTCATGTCTTAAATGGGAATAATACTTGTTGTGAGGTCATTGTAAGGGTTACATTGGATAATACACCTAAAATGCTCAGCAAATTATCTTGAATATAGTAAATATTTAATAAATTTATTTATTAAAATTCCAGGCAGAATTTTCACAAACTGGTAGAGAGGTTTCTGAATATGATAGGAGCTAGCTATAGAAGTGCCTGATTTGCCTTCTCCGACCTTCCCATTTAAATAATCTTGAAGAATGTGGAAAATTTAGACTATTCAGCAACAATCTGCCCTACTTGAGAAGGAATTTCCACCATAGGTGAAATATATAACTTTCTGGAAAAAATTACCCAAATTGATTCAATGTGAGTGGAAAACTTGAATAGTCCAATAACCATGGAGAAATTCCCTTTATCTACTAAATGACTATGTGCAGACAGAAAAGGTGAGTTGTTCATTATTATTGTTTTTAAAGATTTTATTTATTTGATAGAAAGAGACACAGTGAGAGAGGGAACACAAGCAGGGGGAATGGGAGAGGGGGAAGCAGGCTTCTCACTGAGCAGGGAGCCTGATGAAGGGATTGATCTCAGGACCCTGAGATCATGACCTGAGCCGAAGGCAGACGCTTAATGACTGAGCCACCCAGGCTCCCCAAGTTTTTTATTTTAGAAAAAGACAGTTTTTATTTTATAGAAACTGTTGCAGAGCATAGACACATCATGCTAAAATTTTATCAATTACTTTACAAGTATAGCATAATGTATAAAACTTGATAAGATTTGAATATTTGAACAGATTTAAATACAAAGATGATTATCATGATGGAATATCATTAAAATACTGTATTCAAAAGACAATGTCTGAGAAAATGTATACTATTTATTTATAAGGGTGGGAACATGGGTGGCTCAGTGGGTTAAAGCCTCTGCCTTCAGCTCAGGTTATGATCTCAGGGTCCTGGGATGAGTCCTGCATCTGGCTCTCTGCTCAGCAGGGAGCCTACTCCCCCCCCCACCACCCCATCTCTGCCTGTCTCTCTGCCTACTTGTGATCTCTATCTGTCAAATAAATAAATAAAATCTTAAAAAAAAAAAGGGTGGGAATGTAACATTGTGTTTAGTAGGATCCAATTGTTGAAAAACATATTTTTGACTTAAGTTTTCATTTTAATTCCAGTTAGTTAAAAGACAGTGTTATATCAGTTTTGGGTGTACAACATAGTGAATTCCATATAACACCTGCTATTCATCATGACAATTGCCCTCCCTAATCCCCATCACCAACTTCTCTCAGCCCCTTGCACCCCTCCTCTATGGTAACCATCAGTTTTTTTTCTGTATTTAAAAGTCTGGCCTCTGCCTTCAGCTCAGGTCATGATCCCGGGGTCCTGGGATCGAGCCCCGCATCGGGCTCTCTGCTCAGCAGGGAGCCTGCTTCCCCCCTCTCTCTCTGCCTGCCTCTCTGCCTACTTGTGACCTCTCTCTGTCAAATAAATAAATAAAATCTTAAAAAAAAAGTCTGTTTCTTCATTTCTCTCTCTCTTTTTTTCCTCTTTGCTCATTTATTTCTTAAATTCCAAATATGAATGAAACCATATAGTATTTGTCTTTCTCTGGCTTACTTTGCTTAGCATAATAGTCTCTGACTCCATCCATGTTGTTGTAAATGGCAAAATTTCATTCTTTTTTATGGCTGAATAATATTCCATTGTATAAATATACACATCTTCTCTATCCATTCATCAGTCGATGGGCATTTGGGCTGCTTCCATATCTTTGCTATCATAAATAATGCTGCTTTAAACTTTGGGGGACATGCATCCCTTTGAATTAGTGATTTTGTATTCTTTGCCTAAATACCCAGTAGTGCAATTGCTGGATCATAGGGTAAATCCATTTTTAACTTTTTGAAGAGCCTCCCTACTGTTTTCCACAGTGACTGCAGCAGTTTGCATTCATACCAATAGTGCAAGAGCGTTCCTTTTTCTCCACATCACCACACCTGTTGCTTCTTGTGTCATTAATTGTAGCCATTCTGACAGGTGTGAGGTGGTATCTCATTGCAGTTTTTGTTTTGTATTTTCCTGATGATCAGTGTTGCTGAGCACCTTTTTATGGGTCTGTTAGCCATCTGGATGTCTTTGGAGAAATGTCTGTTTATGGCTTTTGCTCATTTGTTAATTGGATTATATGTTTTTTCGGTGTTGAGTTTTAGAAGTTCTTTGTACATTTTGGATACTGACCCTTTATTGGATATGTCATTTGCAAATATCTTCTCTCATTCCATAGATTGTTTTTTAGTTTTCTTGATTATTTCCTTTGCTGTGCAAAAGCTTTTTATTTTGATATAGTCCCAATAGTTTATTTTTGCTTTTGTTTCCTTTACCTTGAAAGATGTATCTAGAAAGAAGCTGCTACAGAGTAAAAAACAAAGGTAATAATATAAATACAAACAATAGTAAAATCTGGGCAGTACAGTTGTTCTTCCTTGTACCTTTATCTGTTTTCCAAATCTCAACAATGATTATGTATTATTTCTATAGTCAGAAAAGGAACATTTTCAAAAAGAGGACAGTGGCTATATCAAAATGTAGTCATGAAGGATATAATAAAACTGATAATATTTATGAATAAAGATTGGTTGGACAATTTCACTTGGTTAACTTTGTCCTCAGAGAGCTTTGGGAAGTTTGTCCTTAGTTTTTTGCTTCATTTTCTATTTAGTTCCTTAAAAAATTAAGAAAAGAATTATTTTAAGCAAATGAGTTTTATCTGTTAAAAGTTGGAGGAACTGAATTTGGAATTTAACAGTGTTCTCTAGGTGATGAGTGGGCTTTCTGTCTTAATTTTTTGGTCTGATCCCTTCTCATAATGTGACAAAAAATGGAAGAAGGCTGGCTTATTGAAAATTGAAAAGCAAGTAACTTCTATCAAAAGTTTAAGGTACGGGGAGGCCTGGGTGGCTCAGTCAGTTAAGTGTCTGCCTTTGGCTCAGGTCATGATCTCAGGGTCCTGGGATCGAGTTCTGCATTGGGCTCCCTGCTCAGCGGGGAGCCTGCTTCTCCCTCTGCCTGTCTCTCTCCCTGCTTGTGCTCTCTCTCTTTCTCTGACAAATAAATAAATAAAATCTTAAAAAAAAAGTTTAAGGTAGGAACACAAATTCAATAATTTAATTAGGAAATGTTAGACTTTTAAAAAAGGATTTAACCAACTGAGCCAGCCAGATACCTCAGCTAAAAAGGCTTTATAATAGCAAATAGGATAATTCTACATGTAACTTGGATTTTATGTTCCCGAGTTAACAAATTGAATTTAGAGCTTTAGAGGTACCTAGTTGCACACAACAGACATTCAAATAGTCTATGAAAAAAATTTGTTTGAAAGTTATATTAATTTATCTCTACTTACCTTATGCTCCAAGAGATCTAATCTGGAAGAATTCTAGAGTATTTATTGCCGTTTTTGTTCTCAGTATTAACAGATAATACTCTCTTTGCTGTATAAGATCACTGTAGCTTTCTCAGTATTCTACAACTTAAAAAAAATGTTTGAGAGAGAGCAAGAGAGAGCATGCATGCACAAACAGGGGGAGTGGCAGAGGGAGAAGAAGCAGGCTTCCTGCTGAGCAGGGAGCTGGTGGACCCTGGGATTATGACCTGATCTGAAGGCAGACACTTAACGACCGAGCCACCCAGGCATCCCAATATTCCACAACTTTTAAAAAAGATTTTATTTATTTATTTGACAGAGTGAGACACAGCAAGAGAGGGAACACAAGCAGGGGGAGTGAGGGAGGCAGAAGCAGGCTTCCACTGACCAAGGAGCCTGATGCAGGGCTTGATCCCAGGACTCTGGGATCATGACCTGAGCTGAAGTCAGACACTTAACGACCGAGCCATCCAGGCGCTCCATTTACAACTTTTAAAAGTTGAGGGGTGCCTGGGTGACTCTGTCACTTAATCATCTGACTCTTGGTTTTGGCTCAGGTCGTGAACTCAGGGTCATGAGATTGAGCCCTGTGTTGAGCTTTGTGTTCAATATAGAGTCTGCTTGAGATTCTCTCTCTCTCTTTTCCTCTACCCCCCCCACTCACATGTATGCTCTTTCTCTCTAAAATAAATAGATAAATAACATTTTCAAAGATTCTTTCCCTTTACCCCTCCTCACCCTGCGTGCTCTCTCTCTTAAAAAATCTGTATTACTCGAATTTCAAAATTTGGTATTCTAAGGATTGGCATTGTAAGGATTATTCAAATATTTTACAGGAATTCATAGATAATATTGATCACATGTATTAAATGCTAGCAATAAATATGTTAATTTTAGGTTTTACTTTGTTGAGAGGAAAGAAGAAAACATTGTGACTTTTTTTTTTCTTTAAAGATTTTATTTATTTATTTGTTAGATAGAGAGAGCAGGAGCAAGCACAGGCAGGCAGAGGCAGAGGCAGAGGGAGAAGCAGGCTCACCGCCGAGCAAGGAGCCCAATGTGGGACTCGATCCCAGGACGCTGGGATCATGACCTGAGCCGAAGGCAGCCGCTCAACCAACTGAGCCACCCAGGCGTCCCACATTGTGACTTTTTTAACGAAATGTTCAGATTCTGAAGATATTGTGAAGGGGAAAAATTACTTGAGATTTTAACATTCAAAAATAAACATTGTTAATATTTTATTGTACATACTTCCAGTAATATTCCCATTTGTTTACATATATATTTTAACAAATTGTGGTTATGCTCTCTATATTGCTTTAGATCTTGATTTTTTTTCATTCAACAATATAGAAGGTGTTTCTAATGTCACAAATGTTTTTCCACAACACAGTTTTAATCATTAAGTTTTATTCCTTCTGATTACTATATCATAATTTATATACAATTTATATGAAAATTTATACACAATTTATAAGAAAATTGAGGTTTTTAAAATAGCTTGTCAGTATTACAAGTAACATGGTGATAGTTTTTCTTTTTCCCATTAAAGGAATACAAAATCCCTGAACAACATACACATACAAAAAAAATCCATCAATTTATCATTAGAAAAATATTTTAAAATTATTTTTCGCTAAAATCCTTAAGATATGAAACAGAAAACTTGATTTTTGTTATATCTGGTTTTATAAATTTGTAGTCTGTGAAGAAAGATATTTGAAAGAATGAATTCTGGGGCACCTGGGTGGCTCAGTGGGTTAAAGCTTCTGCCTTCGGCTCAGGTCATGATCCCGGAGTCCTGGGATCGAGCCCCGCATGGGGCTCTTTGCTCTGCATGGGTCCTGCTTCCTCCTCTCTCTCTGCCTGCCTCTCTGACTACTTGTGATCTCTGTCTGTCAAATAAATAAATAAATAAATCTTAAAAAAAAAAAAAGAGTCTCTTGTTTGCCTCCCTTTCTGTCAAATAAATAAATAAAATCTTAAAAAAAAAAAAGAACGGATTCTAAGGTATGTTAGAGAAATTACACAAAGGTTAATTAGAAAGAATAATGTGGTAAGCAGACTTCTAAGATGGTTCCCAATGATTCTCACCTATTGGTGTTGTAGTCCTTGTTTTTTTTTAAAGATTTTTTAAAAAAAATTTATTTATTTGTCAGATAGAGAGAGAGCGCAGGAGGGAGCACAGGCAGACAGAGAGGCAGGCAGAGGCAGAGGGAGAAGCAGGCTCTCTGCCGAGCAAGGCGCCCGATGTGGGACTCCATCCCAGGACGCTGGGATCATGACCTGAGCCGAAGGCAGCCGCTTAACCAATTGAGCCACCCAGGCGTCCCTGTAGTCCTTGTTTTAATCTACTCCCCTGAGTGTGGGCTGGACTTAATGACTTGGTTTTAAGCAATAGCTATGGCAGGGATGATGGGCTGTCACTTCTGTGATTCGGTTACAAAATACAGTGACTTCCATCTTGCTAGAAAATCCTTTTTCTTGTCCTCTTGGCCTGATACTTTGATGAAGTAAGCTGCGGTGTGGGATAGGCATATGTGATGAGGAATGAGAAACCTATGGCCAACAGCCAGTATGGAACTAAGGTCTTTAGCCCAACAGTCTGGGAGGAAATGAAGGCTGCTCACAAGCACTGAATGAGCTTGGCATTCTCAACCTTCAGGTGAGACTGTAGATCCTGGACCAACCCTGACTGAGAGACCACGAAGCACGATCCAGATATGCTGTGTCCAGACTCACCACCCACGGCAACTGTGAGATAATAAATGTGTATTGTTACAAGCTGCTTAACTTGGGGTAAGTTGTTACATAGCATTAGAAAGTAACATGTATTTAATCAGAAAAAAGTGGCAATTCAAAGATCATAGAAAAGATACAGATATAAAGGTCATAGGAAACACTGCAGCTTTTACTCTTTTGGGTATCTTTTGCTGAATGGATAATAGTGACTGCGTTTTCTTTTTACAATTATTTTTGGCTATTTAGCAAGCCTTTCTATAGAAAAGTTAGCAAATATGGAAAAATTCAGAGAAAAAGTAAAAAATCACATATAATTTTATCACCCAAATAGAACTATAATTATTATTTTGGTGTACAGTTTTTAGTCCTCTCCCTGTCTCTACAAAATCAGGACACTACTTTAATAATGTTTCTAACCTAAACACATATCACATTTTCCATTTCATATTCTTCCACACATCTTTTAAATGGCTATATAGTTGCCTGTTGTATGACATATTACAATTTATTTAACCAAATGTCTATTATTTGATACTTAATACTATAATACATGAGATTTGGACTATCCCAGAAAATCAAGGTTACATGGATAACACTTGTGTTTTGTTTCATGATGTGCCTTATTTCAGAGATATAAATGATAAATTTTCGGAGGTAAAGGAGGGCATAATTTTTAAGGCTAGTTCTCCCAGGCAAATAGCACATTATTTCTCCAGAAGATCTCAGGGCCATTTCTGTCCAGTATTAAACAAAAAGGCTTAGATAATTGAACCAAGTGACTGGCCAGTGGAAGTAAGCTTAAGAAGTGTTAAGCATCTATGACCTCCTCATTTAAACAAAGCCTTAGCTGGATTGCAGGGGGAAAGCAAATCATCGTTTGAAATATAGCTGTTGTAAAGAAATGGAGAAATGTTATAATAAAATACTGCAAGAAGGAGCTTGAAGGATCAAGTAACTGACCTTTGTCAGTGGTGGAGAGATCTCACTGTGGGCTTTAGAAGCAGCAGGGACACACGTCATGATCATGTTTCACATTTAATGTAGTAGTAGTACACATAGCTTTTCCAGCCTTCTTCCTTATGATTTTTAATCTTGCCTCTTTCTCTGTTGTCTAAAATCCGTCTAAAAATAGTTGGAACATTAGAAAAAATTAAATAACTATCTTCCTAAATGTTTCATACTTCATTGGTTTTTGGCAGGTCATTCTTTTTAAATTCAAACTTCTAGTAAGAATGTCAATAACTTAAAAAATGCTAAATCCACGTTTTTTTTTTTGTGCTTCCAATTTTTGCTTGTTTCCAAAATACATTTCACTAAGCATAAGAATTGAATTAGCAAAATGTGGGTAGTCATATATCTGATGCAGTGTTTTGTCTAGAATCTAGATTATATATTAACACCTTCTCCAATCCTAGAGATTCTATGATTTCATTTGTAAGAGTGATTAGAAAAATAACTAATCTCCACACCCAATGTGGGGCTCGAACTCACAAACCCCGACTTGCATGCTCTACCATCTGAGCCATCCAGGTGCTCCTGTATTTGTTGACTCTGTGTCCACACCATTGGCTGTGTGTATTCTCTCAGATGGAATATTGGAATTTGAGGGATCTCAAGGCACTTTTCTCAGATGTAAAGATCTGGAACCTGTGTTTTAGGCAGGAAGTTCTATTCTTGCTCTGAAAGCTTTGAGATAATAGCTTTGTTTAATGTCTGCTTTACCAATTTCTGTGGTTTATGGAACTTTTGGGTTTCTTTCCAGGAAATGTACTATACAAAGTGAAAAGGTTTTTAGATTGTTACATATATATCTATGTGAGAATTCTTGTGGCTTTGAAGGAATGTCTGACCTCTGATTGCATTGGAATTCCCATAATGCTGCACATAAAGAGAAGCTGAATTTGCATTTCTAATCAGAATTGAGATTGACATAAATTCTAGTGTATATGTTTCAAAAAAGATTTTTTTCAAGCTATAAAGCAAAATCCAAATATTTGAAGGTAGTAGAAATATTAGAAAAGGAGAATTGCAAATGAAGATTCTTTTTTCCTAAGTAACCTAGAGAGTTACTAGTAAAGTAAAAAAGCTAGTAAAGTAAAAAAGTAAAGTAAAAAGCTAGTATAGAGTTACTCTTTAGTAGAGTTACTAGGTTTTTAAGGGAAAAAAAAAAGGCCAGTTATGTGGGGGATGTAGTGGGGATTTTTAAATGACTAATTTTTGATATGTTTTATTGCCATAGGGAAGAATGTAAGTATTTCTTGAACTAAGTAAGCATTTCAAATCTTGGGAAGGTGCCTTCCTGTAAATCCTGCTTTGATAATCCAAAGAGGTCTTGGGATCTCAGCCTTTTTACCTAATAAGCCTATAACAAGCCATATCACATGCCTAGAGAGCACATGCCTTTCTTTTTTCTTTTATTCCCTTTTCTAAATTACTTTCCTCTCAATATCTGTTCTTTTTTTTTTTTTTTACTTCAAAAGATTATTGAGCATCTATTATACATGGCCTGTATTATGCCTCATGTTGGGTGGAGGGGGAGACATAAAGATGTGAGTCTTGCCGTAGGGAACCTTAACAATGAGACCTAGCCCTAACTCAAGCACTAACCCTTAGCTCTTGACAGCAAAGTGTAGGATTCACTGTTGGTTCTAGGTATCATTCTCATAGTTCTGAAATTCTTTTTTTTTTTTAAACCAAGAATTCTGTTAATGCTGTTTGTAATTTTGTCACTTCCTGATTTAAATAGCTCTTTCTGCTTCTTCAGAACTCATTTCCCTGACTGAGACATTTTTGCCCCTTATCTTTATCTCTATAGCAAATGTGCAAAATAATAAAATTTACATAAGTAAGTAAATTTTACTGCCTTCAGACTTCATCTTTATCAGAAAGGAGCTTAATTCTGAAAGCATTAATTTCGAATTTATGTCTTATTAAGTCTGGGAGTTCCCTGAGGACATAGCAATTGAAAGTCTACATTTAAAATCTGATTTAAAGTTTAAAAATAAGAGATACAAATGTAAATTATATCCCTAATTGCTATAAAGGGAATTGTGGGTTCTTAAGCATTTGAGACTAAAAAGTACTTCTATTAAATTCCAGACTAGTAAAGTATGTAAATTATAAAGGTACTGTAAGGATAAGAAAGGGTTGACAGAAAGTTCATTTTGAAAGTAATTGTGATGGTTAATTTATGTATCAATGTGACTGGGCCACAGGGTGCCCAGAATTTCGTCAAATATTATCTTGGGTATCTGCGAGGATATTTTTTTAAAAAAATTATTTATTATTTATTTGTCAGAGAGAAGGAGAGAGAGAGAGCACACAAGCAGGCAGAGAGGCGGAGAGAAGCAGGCTCCCTGCCAAGCAAGGAGCCCATGCAGGACTCGATCCCAGGACCCCGGGATCATGACCTGAGCTGAAGGCAGTGGCTTAACCCACTGAGCCACCCAGACATCCCTGCGAGGATATTTTTTGATGAAATTAATATTTTAAGGGGTTAAGCCTTTTGCCTTCTGTAATGTGGGTGGGCATTATCCAATCAGTTGAAGGTCTAAATAGAATAACAAGATTGACTTTCCCTGGAGTAATAGGAGAAAGTCTCCAGTAGACTGCCTTCAGACTTCATTTGTACCCTCCGTTTTCCTGGGCCTGCACCTGCTTCACACTGGAACCACACTGCAGTTTGGACTCGTCAGCCTCCATACTCATGTGAACCAATTCTTATAATCTATGTGTGTGTACACACATCTTACTGGTTCTCTTTCTCTGGAGAACCCTAATACAGTAATATAACATTTGCTAATCATATGCTTATTTTAGCACTTAGCACACTGCAGATGCACAATAAGTAATTAACTAATTGATTTATTAATTATTATGCTTATAGCCTTCACAGTCAAAAAGGTTTGGACTCTGACTCTGCTACTTATAGCTGTGTGACCTTGGTCAATTCTGTGCCTCAGTTTCTTCCTTTTTAGTAATTGGATAACAATGTTAATTTCCATATAAGGTAGTTGTGAGGATTAAATAAGATGGAGCAAGGAAAGGAGAGCAGACAATTTCCTGTGACCAGCATTCCTATTTATTTGAGGGTACATGGGACAAGGGATGTGGTTGTAGATACTCTCAGAAAAGACAGTGGCCTACATGGCATTTCACGGTTCTCTGGTGGGCCCAGTTCAGCCTTTCCTCTCTGGTGAAGCTAAGTCATAATGGGCCAGTACTCTGAAAATAGTGGTTCTGAACTCTTGTAGTATAAACTTTTTTTTTTTTTAGATTCTATTTATTTATTCATCAGAGATAGAAAGAGAGAGAGAGTGAGCATGCACAAGCAGGTAGAGTGGCAGGCAGAGGCAGAGAGAGAAGCATGCTCCCTGCCAAGCAAGGAGCCCAGTGCGGGACTCAATCCCAGGACCCTGGGATCATGACCTGAGCTGAAGGCAGTGGCTTAACAGACTGAGCCACCCAGATGTCCCTAAACATTTTTTTTTATGTAACACTTTTTTTTCTTTTCTTGCATTATTCCATCAATCAAGGAAACCCATAATGACAAACAGCTTCTAAGAATTCAGGGACACTTTTTTTTTTTTTAAAGATTTTATTTATTTATTTGACAGATCACAAGTAGGCAGAGAGGCAGGCAGAGAGAGAGAGGGGGGAAGCAGGCTCCCTGCTGAGAAGAGAGCCTGATGTGGGACTCGATTCCAGGACCCCGAGATCATGACCTGAGCCGAAGGCAGAGGCTTAACCCACTGAGCCACCCAGGCGCACCGCCCCCCCAGCAACACTTTTAAGTGAATTTATGTAAGAGACTCAGATACTGCCCAAGACCTCCATGCCAGGTTACGTGAGGCTTGAGCTCTTGTGTAGAGCCTGTAACAGGCACAGTGTTGCTCGTTTCCTTGAATTTCCCGTTCTTTAATTTCTCATGCTTCCCTTTACTTCCACTTTTATGCCATTTGGGATGAGCCCTGGGTCAAGTCCAGAAGCTCAGCCCCTTGGCCATTTGCCCCCAAAAAATCAACCATAAAGAGTTTTGTGAATGTGGTAATTTTCCTGAAGAGCTGAGAGTTTCCTTTACTTCATAGCCTGCTTGCTGTGCTCTAGTAGACTCTGTTTTCTGCTCAGGGCCTTTCAAAGCCCATGCTTTTGCCAGGATCCTTCCCAAAGATCATGTGAGTTTTCCCTCCCTCTGGCAGCTCTTCTCACAAGAGTGTGTCCCTACTAGATCAAACTGCCTAGCTTCCGCAACCTGTCTGACATTCTGTTATTCATCAGTAAAAACATTTTTGTGTTTGTGTCAAATGATAGTAGTTATGTGTTAGGCATATTGTTTATACAAATCCACAGACAGGGCTCGCTGTCTGTATTTAAGGTCTCCGGGTGCTAATTACAGTGGCCAAGGGGCCCCAGGACTCAACAGACTGGGGGCCACTCACAAAAATCTCTCTACTATTGATATTTTATGAAGACATTGTCCATGGATTTATTTATATTTTTGTTCATATCTGCTCTTGTTTCTTAAGCTAATAAAAACCTAAAGTTCATCCTGCTTAAAAAAAATTGTGCATATTTCCATTTACCCTAAGTATGTCCCCACTTAAATTTTTTTAAAAAAAGATTTTACTTATTTATTTGACAGAGAGAAAGAGATCACAAGTAGGCAGAGAGGCAGGCAGAGAGAGGGGGAAGCAGGCTGCCTGCCAAGCAGAGAGCCTGAGATGGGGCTCGATCCCAGGACACTGAGATCATGATTTGAGCCAAAGGCAGAGGCTTAACCCACTGAGCCACCCAGGTGCCCCTGTCCCCACTTAAATTTTAAGCATGTATTTCCTTTATTACATTCCAGGCCTTAGTGAACACCTTCAGTATACTCCAATATTTTATAGGTATTGATCTTTTCTACCTTTGGCTTTAGCTGTTCCATCTTGAATAATGCTAATTTGTCCCCATGTTTTAGCTTCCAGCTCTTATGGTACCAGTGTGGGAATATTATAGACAGTCAATATTTTCTGTTGCTCTCATGTCAATACCTTTTGCTAATGGTATTGATATTAGAAAGAAAGGCATATGCCCGTTTTCTCCTCCCTGGGTTGTTTAGGAGAAAATGCTGACATGACATTAATATAAATTCTCCTGTGAAAGATTTGTTTTGCAGTAAAGAAAACTTGGAGATTTCAATCTCTTCTAATCAGTAAGCAAAAATTTTGGCCCATTGGACAATCTTAATTTTTGTGGTATAAACTAGACACAAGTTAAAACCAGTGGTGTAAGCACTATTTTTATTTCCTCTGTTTGTCATTATTGAACCCTCTTACAATCTTCCCATGAGGAAAGACCATGTACCTGACAGTTTAGCTCTGGACCAAAAAATGCAGTGATTCTGATGTGTGCAGAGTCAGTAGCTGCAGGGAGTAGGTTTTGGGTTTAAAATCTAACATTCAGAAAATACCTATTAAACACCCACTACGTACATACAAGGTGCTCTTCCAGCAACATTCCTGATCCTCGGGCTTATAGTGTAGGGTGGGGATCAGATGAGACTAGCAATTGGAAAACAACTCTGATTCCAAGTGGTAACCTCTTGAGAGAGGGTGCAGATGGGACCCCTGAGAAGGGGGAGAACCCACCCTGCTGGAACCAGGGAAGATTTCACTTATGGAGCCTTAGTGGCACCTTAAGTGGTGGCCAGTGGTGGGTCAGGGGGAGCACTTGATGCAGAAGGCAAGGTGTGGAGGTGGGAAGGTAGAGGACAGTTATGAGAGCAAGTGGTTGCGTGAAGAAAGGTACTGAAATTTCAGTCTGCAATGGCAGGTTGAGTCTGAGAAGGGAGGATCTTCAGGATGAGGCTAAGAAAGTTCTGTGATCCATGATTCTTGTAGTTCTGTTGGGTCCTATTTTTTTTAATAGTATGTGTACTAATGTATACTGGTTATTCTGTTTATATGCCATCTGTACCCCAATGTTCATAACAGCAATGGTCACATTTGCCAAATGGTGGAAAGAGCCAGGATGCCCTTCAGCAGACAAATGGATAAAGAAGATATGGTCCATATATACAATGGAGTATTATGCCTCCATCAGAAAGGATGAATACCCAACTTTTATATCAACATGGATGGGACTGCAAGAGATTATGCTGAGTGAAATAAGTCAAGCAGAGAGAGTCAATTATCATACAGTTTCACTTACTTGTGGAGCGTAAGGAATAACATGGAGGACATTGCGAGGAGAGGAGAAGTGAGTTGTGGGAAATCGGAGCGGGGAGACAAACCATGGGAGACTGTGGACTCTGAGAAACAAACTGAGGGTTTTGGAGGGGCGGGGGGTAGGGGGTTGGTTAAGCCTGGTGGTAGGTATTATGAAGGGCATGTATTGCATGGAGCACTGGGTGTGGTGCATAAATGATGAATTTTGGAACACTGAAAAAAATTAAAAAATGTAAAAAAGAAAAAAAAAGTCAGTACATGAACTAAATATCAGAGGATATTAAATCTAAGCACTTGTGTGGGCCATAGATGTTGACCTTTTCCAAAAACCTGTCCCTTCTTCAAATAGGTTCTTGCTTTGATATAAGGAAAAGTTTTAATAAAAATGGAAATGATCACTCTCAATATCAGTATCATGCTTTGTTAGGCTTATGACTCTAACTGCTGTTCAATGCATCATAATTGTAAGATTAAGACGAGTGACTTGCTTAAATATTTTTGAATCTTACAAATGAGTAAGAATATGAAAATCTCCCTAAAGAAATGGGCAAAGGGCATTATTAAAGGAGTCAGAAAAAAATGGCCAATAAATATATGGAAAAATTTTAGCTGTACTAGCAACAAAATGCAAACCAGCACAATAATGAGATACCATTTTAATCTAGTTCAACAGCAAAGGGTGTGAAGAGTGGGCATTTTCATCCATTGCTGTTGGGGGTGTAATTTGTAGTCTTCTCTGCAATTTGATAGTATGTGTGAAAGGCTTTAAAAATGCTTTTTAACTTTGACTTGGGAATCCCACTTGCAGGAATTTGTTCTAGAAAAATAATAGGAGAAACGCAGAATGGCATACTTTAAGCATATTTATTGCAGTCTTGTTTTTGAAATGGCATTGGGTGAGTAACCTGCTTATGCCTTTCTGTGTGGAGGGACAGCCACTTCTGGAATCCTCCTAGGCCCTTGTCCACTGTGCACTCTGTCCCAGGGGAAAGGAGCAACTTGCTTGGTTGTACTCAGGGTTCTGCTGTCTGTGTTCTGCATTTCTGATCACTCTGCCTGCAAAGCACCTGCCCCCGTTTACTCTTTGTCAAGAGCAGCTTTTATGGGGAAGTCTTCCCCACATTGGTGAAGTTTCCCCACTCTTACCTGTGCCTGTCTAGGAAACTCCTGAACTCCACATACTGTGTTAGGAATCTCATTGGGCTGCACACCTGATCCATGTCCTCCATCCAACTTTTATAAAAAATAAGGCTGGTATTTTGATTTCTATCTGTCTGACTCCTCTTACCTAATCACTTAGTATTGAACCAGGGCATCCTGACACCCCTAAGAAATACGAACAACAGCAAAATAGAATTTGGACATCCAAAAATGTGGGATTGATTAGAAGGGTAAGGCTGTAAAATTGGAAATAATGCAGCAATCCCAAATGATTCTGTTGATGTATATACCGATAAATGAAGAAGATTCTAATATAGCATTTTGCAAATGAACACACTTATTATATATGTATGTAGACTGCCCTCACCTCTCTCTCTTGCCTCCCCTCTATTTTCTAAAGCTTCTGTAACTACATACAAACAGGCCGATTGCATGTTTTGCCACTGTATAGGCTGTACTTATGGCTATGTTTGTTGTGTTTATGGTGGCTGGTGTGTGATTTCCCTTATTCTTTTGTCCCACAGGGAGTTTCCCTGATGGAGTGAACAGGAAATCTGGAATTGGGTCATCTTTTCCCAGTCAGACACCTTTGTTACATAGATACCCCTCACAGGATGTCTGGCTGCTTGTGATCTGTGGTTACTGGCTTCACCCTCCTATCTTCTCTGCAGAGCCTCCTCTGGTCAGAAAGGAGCTCATCTGTAGGCCCAAATGAGGCAGTGGTGTCATCTTATTCCTCTAGTGCCCTATTCTGTCTCCTGCTCAGGAAACTGGAGCTGTTGTCTGAGGAGAACCAGTGCCTCTGTGTTTTTCGTGCTGTGGAGGGTTGGGAGAATTCTCCTACTCAAGAGGATAAAACTGTAGGTAACACCAAGTCCAGAGTGAGATGATGTGCAGAATTACCTTCAGTTCGTGGAGGTGCCAAAATCTTCATCATTTGCAAAGGCTCCTGGGAACTGGTATTTTCCAAATAAGTGAAGTTTCTAGATAGCTAGCATTTACCACTTTAAGAGCCTATACTATTTTTCCTAATCATTTTTAATGGAAATCTTGCTAAAGGGCTGTCAATTTATTTTCATAAACATTCAACATTTTCTTAATGACTCAGTCTCGTTCTTATAAAAAACATGTGTTCTTGTTCTGTAGAATGGGGATGCTCTCTGACTACATTAAACCATGTAGTCCTGAAGAGCAGTTCCTAAAAAAAAAAAAGAGAGAGCAGTTCCTGGTTAAAATTTCATGGTCCTGCCTGTGTTTTTTAGATGGTCAGGCTACTTCCCCTGCTGAAAACTGTTCCACTGATCCTCTGTGTGTTCTGGTTGAGATCCTGCTATGTTGAATTAGCTTTTGGTTGGTAAGGGCTCTGATTAGCATTAAGATGTAGTAGTATCTTGTAACGGACACAGTTCTGCTGCTGTGAGGCCATTTTCGTTTGGTTTTGGGTTTGCTGTTGGGTCTCAGCCACTATGGTTAAAGTGGCCAATAATCAGAACTGTGGATGAATGGGCCATTCTTGTATTTTACAAGATGTCCAGTCACCTTTTTGATAAACCAATTAAAATCACATTTTCATCAACAAACAGGTTTCCTTATATATTAATGATCACTTACATTATAATTGTAGAAACTGTGGTTCAAACAAATGAAGTCAATTTTCTAGTTTTGTTTATAATAAAATTGAAATGTTTATGAATTTCAGGTTCTGCTCCTGAGGCTGTAAAACTGGAAATCACAAGCTATTTGTAAGAGAATTCTGAGGAGGCAACTGAATGATCATGTCCATTCATTTTAACTCTGTTCAACTTAATTTTTAAGGAAGATTTATTTACTTGAAAGAGAGAGTGCATATGTGCACTGGAGCACACATGAGCTGGGAGAGAGGGTGGGAGAGCGAGAGAGAAAGAATCTCATCCAGACTCCCTGCTGAGTAAGAGCCTGAGGTGGGGTTTGATCTCATGACCCTGAGATCATGACTTGAGCTGAAACCAAGAGTTTGATCCTCAGCTGGCTGAGCCACCCAGGTGCCCCTCTATTCAACTTAATTTAGAAAAATGATTGTTTTATTGATTTTTTGTCACCTAAAATATGAAGTGCAATTTCTTTAACATTCTGTCAGTTAGGCTGCCTAAAAAAACAGCCAAAGTACAATGATTTAAAAATAAAGTTTCATTATGTTTTATGATTCTGTAGCTCAGTGGGCAGCTCTTTTGGTCTGAGTCAGGTTGGCTAGAGGTGGATGGTCTAGGTTTTCCTCTAGTATCTGGGATGGGTGAGATGACTGGGCCTCTCTCTTTGAGATCTTTTATCTCTGAGGGGGCTAGCCCATGTGTGTTGTACAGTGGCAGAAGGGCTTCCAGCAGCAACAGAGGGCAAACTCCAAAGCATAGGTAATTTTCAAATATCTGCCTCTGTTAAATTTACTGATATCCCATTAGCCAAACAAAGTCACGTTGGCTCTAGTGCATGAGTACAAAGGGGTGTGATTTATTGGGGTCATAACTGCAATGATTCATCACAGCATGTCCTGAACTGTTATTCTAACCCTGCAGTTCCCAAGCTGTCTGTAGTGTCCTGGGACACCACAGTGAATTCACAGGGGGGTATTGTGGGGCATTTAGAAATTTCCAGGGAAACTTAATTATACTCCATGATCATTAGACATCATGCAAACAATGAGCTAGATGTAGATCACGGTGTCAGCATCATAATGATACATTCCTTTTGGTGCTGTTGTATCTTTGCAAAGCTGGGTTTTTCGTGGTTGCTGTGATAAAAAGAAAGTATTACATGAAAATTACTGTGGAACAGGGAGTAAGGGTGGCAATGCCCAATTTGAGTCCAAGATTGCAGAAGTGGTACAGTTCCCAGCAGGTACAGAGATCTCAGTATTAAGTAAATATGGTTATTTAAGGATGAAATAAAATATTTTTAAAATACATGTGTATTATTATTCAAGTGTAATTAAGTTTTTAGGGCACGCATACTTACAAAGTTGTTTGGACCTGACTGCCTAGGAAATGAAACTATTAAGTATTTCTTTTGGTCTAGGGACACTGAAAAAATTAACAAGATACTAAGGATGCTGTGAAATTTTGGGAGGAAATTTTGGGAGCTGCTATTTTAACCTTATTTGCTACTGCCGATAAAAGAAAAAAGTCAGGAAGGAAAGCTAGTTTTGGGAAAAGGTGAATGGATTCAATTGTGGAGATGCTAAGTCTGGGGGTCTAGTGGGCCATTCAGGGAAAGGTATAGAACTGGGATCCAGGCAGGAGGTTTTAGAGCAGAGCTCATTCCATCCCTGAATAGTGATGTGCAGGGTTCTCTTTTCTAATTGCTTTGGATATTGTACAAACTCAAGAATTGCAAAAGTAAAAGGTAGGGTAATTGGAAAGAACCTAAAAACCAAAACTTGAAACCAGTCTGCAAAACAAATGTTCTTCGTTTAATATTTTTGCAAATGTTATATGGATGCATTTGAATTTCCTTCTTACATCATGTTTTATTGCAAAAGCTCTAGGAGAACCATGAGATTTACTATAGTAGAGAAAGAGAAAGTGAACTCTTGACCTCTTAGCCAGGTGTTGTGCAGATAGGGGGTGTGCTTAATTACTTTATTTCCCATTTAGCGCATTACTAGCTGAGCCCAGAAATTCCAGATCATAGAGGGCCATCCACTGTATAGAGAAGACAACCTTATACACACTTAAGTCTTCACAAGATTAGCATCAAGAAGTAGGAGGATATGGGACGCCTGGGTGGCTCAGTGGGTTAAGCCGCTGCCTTTGGCTCAGGTCATGATCCCAGCGTCCTGGGATGGAGTCCCACATCGGGCTCTCTGCTTGGCAGGGAGCCTGCTTCTCCCCTCCCCTCTCTCTCTGCCTACTTGTGTGATCTCTGTCTATCAAATAAATACATAAGATCTTAAAAAAAAAAAGAAGTAGGAGGATATGATGTTAGGAAACTAAAGACCTCCCACCTTCCCTCCCTCATATACATACCTTTTTTGGCCAAGGAGACTGTAGAAAAGGAATAGAAAGTGAAGATAGAGATTTGTGTCTTGTAATTTCCCCCCATGGCTTGGAAAGAATTTGTGTTACAAAAGTGAGAGTAATAGTAAGAACAAAGAGGAGAGATATTGCCCATTTCCAAGTTGGGGGCCATGGAAAGCTCACTTTTGTCCTTTTCACCTGAACCAGCTTGGAGGTATGACCACAACAATTTGGCTATGTGCTACAAACAGGAGATCCTATGACTTTGTTTTCCTATGCTGCTTCTAATTCCAATGTTTTGTAGATGTTGTGACAAGAACCAGTAGACCTTCCAAGGCACCATCTGTCCACCCTGCTCTGTCAAGGCAGGTGGACAGATAGGCCAGTAGACTGGGTGAGGGACAGAGTAGTCTCCCCACAGTCTGTAGCCAACATAGTAGGGGTGAGGCTGAGGTCACGCAGAGATGTTACTTGGTCCTGACCAAGCAAGACGCTTCCAGTGAATAAAGGTTGTTCTCTTGAGATCAATAATAACTTCCTAATGCATGTCAATGACCCCCATGAGGCTTCTTATTGGTGATAAGACATATTCTTCATGCACTTACAAAAATAAAATATTTCTGGGGTTCCTGGGTGGCTCAGTGGGTTAGAGCCTCTGCCTTTGGCTCAGGTAATGATCTCAGGGTCGGGGGATCGAGCCCCACATTGGGAGCTCTCTGCTCGCAGGAAGCCTGCTTCCTCCTCTCTCTCTCTCTGTCTGCCTCTCTGCCTACTTGTGATCTCTGTCTGTCAAATAAATAAATAAAATCTTAAAAAAAAATAAAACATTTCAAAAGAAACCTTACTTTAAAGTTCAATTTCTCAGATTTAGCTTTGACATCAGAAGAGTGGAAACATGTCTAAGTTTTGGAGTCATTCCTGGGTTTGAGGATTGCATGGAGCACTGAGTGTTATACACAAACAATGAATCATGGAACACTACATCAGAAACTAATGATGTACTTGTATGGTGACTAACATAACACAATAAATTACACACACACACACACACACACATA
>RCUC01127985.1:0-29564 GCA_003697995.1 Taxidea taxus jeffersonii
GGACATAATGCACTTAAGCACAGTGGGTTACAATTCACAAGACGCCTGACATTCCTCACCTTTTTTTCTTCAATATTTTTTTTATTTGAGAGAAAGAGAGCGTTCAGGGTGAGGGGCAGAAGAAGAGGGAAAGAGAATCTCAAGCAGATTGCGCTGAACCCAGAGCCCCAGGCGGGGGTCGATTCCACGACCTTGATATCAAGACCTGGGCGGAAATCAATAGTCGATGCTTAACCGACTGAGCTATCCAGGCGCCCTCATATGCCTCATCTTTATCCCTCACTGCCCATGCATTTAATAAGGGAGGAACGTGATGCTCAAAGAAGTGAAGGATCTAGCACTTATAGAGCGAACAAATTAGCAACAGAAGGAGTGAGTTACCAGCTGGGAATCCTACCTCACTCGGGCCCCGCCCACCGGCCTGGAGAAGCTGTCACGCGGACTTCAGGCCGCATGTGCAGACTGGCTCCAGGAAGCGGTCCTATCACGTGATCCTTGCGCGCCTCTCACATGACCTCTCTCCCAGAGGCGGGGACCTTGGGCCAAGATGGCGGCTTACCTGCAGTGGCGGCGCTTCGTTTTCTTCGACAAGGAGCTGGTGAAGGAGCCGCTGGGGAATGATGGGGCTGCTCCTGCGGCTGCACCTGCCTCGGGACCCGCTGCTTCCAAGTTCCTCTGCCTCCCTCCCGGCATCACTGTCTGCGACTCCGGCCGAGGGAGCCTAGTCTTTGGAGATATCCTTCCTCTGGAGCTGTTCCCTCCCCAGATCCCTGAAGAGATCCAGCTGGGATGGAATCTGTCGGGCATAGGGGTTCGTGTTGCGTGCTACTTTCCTTTAGATGGGTGCCCAGTGCTCCTTCTGCGGCTTGAGGGTTTCGAGAAAGAAGGAGGTCCATTCTCTTAACTTGTTACAACTGAGCAATCCTGGGCAAGTCACTTAACCTCTCTGGGCTTCAATTTACTTATCTGTGAAAGGAGTATGAAATATCAACTTGGCAAGGTCATTTTTTTTTTCTTTTAGAAGGCAGAGAGGCAGGCGGGGGGCGGGGAGAGGGGGAAGCAGGCTCCCGGCTGAGCAGAGAGCCCAATGTGGTACTTGATCCCAGGACCTTGAGATCATGACCTGAGCTGAAGGCAGCAGCTTAACCCACTGAGCCACCCCGGTGCCCCGGCAAGGTCATTTTTTTTTTTTAAAGATTTTATTTATTTATTTGGCAGACAGAGATCACAAGTAGGCAGAGAGAGAGGAGGAAGCAGGCTCCCCGCGGAGCAGAGAGCCCAATGCGGGGCTCAATCCCAGGACCCTGAGATCATGACCTGAGCCGAAGGCAGAGGCTTTAACCCACTGAGCCACCCAGGTGCCCCCCGGCAAGGTCGTTTTTAAAAAATATTTTATTTATCCATTTGAGAGAGAGAGCATGAGAAGGGAGGTAGAGGGAGAAGCGGACTCGCGGTGGAGCTGGGAGCCTGGTGCGCGACTGGATCCCGGGACTCCCGGATCATGTCTGAGTCCACGGCAGTGGCTTAACCAACTGAGCCAGCCAGGCCACGGCAAGGTTATTTTTAAGATCAGTCAGAACAATGGATGCAAGTAGGCTTTACAATATGAACGTGTTAGGTGTTATCTCCCCTGCCTAGATCGTGGGCAAGGAGATAAATGAAAGCGAGTGTTTGTTGCTTTGTTCTTAATAGTGTTGTTACTAAACTCTGGCCTTCTTTTTCACTCTTTTAAAGATGGGGACTTTCCAGAGATGATATGTGGGAAAATCCTCAAAAATTTTAAGGAGTTGGATGTATGTTAGTAGTTATCTGGGTTCTGGTCTAAATATATCTCTCCTTGGAAAGGAGGCTCCTTGACTATTTTGCACATATGGAAGGCCAAATCTGGTTCTTGCCTCGCTCCCTACAGCTGACAGGCTTCCAAGCCTACAAACTGCGGGTGACACACCTATACCAGCTGAAGCAGCACAATATTTTGGCATCTGTTGGTGAAGATGAAGAAGGCATCAACCCCCTGGTGAGTCCCAGAAAGGAAGTGGGAAAGGACCAGAAGATTAGAACGATTGTTGGAGGGGACTAGCATTCACACATCTGAGGTGTGTTCACAGGTAAAGATCTGGAACCTGGAGAAGAGAGATGGTGGCAATCCACTCTGCACCCGAATCTTCCCTGCCATCCCAGGAACAGAGCCGACAGTTGTGTCTTGTTTGACAGTCCATGAAAATCTCAACTTTATGGCCATTGGTAAGCAGAGGGCAAACTTAACACTCTGCAATTCTTTACAGATTTTCTTCAGAGTTGCTTCTGCACCTTGTCTTCGTTGTTTTAATGAGAGATCACTTCGTACTGAACTCAGGCCTTTGAGATATTAAAGTTTGGAGTGGGAAAGCATTCAGTTTTGTTCTTTGAAAAAGAGTCCGTGAGTACCAATTTTTATGTTAACCACGGAAAATCTGGGTATGAGAAGAAAGTGTGTCACTTCCAACAAGTGCCTCAAATGGTCTTTTTCCCTTTCTGTGCTTCCTGATCTTTTCAGCCTCAGTGAAGTGCTGTTCCCTGCTCTCCTACAGGTTTCACAGATGGCAGTGTTACATTGAACAAAGGAGACATCACCCGGGACCGGCATAGCAAGACCCAGATTCTGCACAAGGGCAACTATCCTGTAACTGGGCTGGCCTTTCGCCAAGCAGGAAAAACCACTCATTTGTTTGTTGTGACAACTGAGAATGTTCAGGTATGAGTTAGGGGCAGGCAGGAGAGGCTTCTCCATTGCTCAGGGGCCTAGGGAAGGAAGTGACAAGGGAGGTAGGATTCTTAAATTTTTCATCATGTAGCCTTGAGTCATTTGCCATGCTTAACATTTTATTTTTTCATTTAAGAGATGAGGAAGAGTCAGAATTAGGAAAAGAACTGGAGCTTATAGTTAAAGACCTGAATTTTTTTCCTAACTTGCAAGTTGCTTTACTTTGCTGGTTTCTGGTGCTTTTATTTCTAACAGCCTACTCTCAGAAATAATCTTTTGGTAAAACAGTACAAGATTATTATATTTCTTATGGTGGCAGGATTCCATTAGTAGGTAGTGATAGTATACACATAGGAAGGCAGTGTGGTCCTTGCTTTCATATATATACACACACACACACACATATATATATTTTTTCCCTTAAACAAAAGCTTAAATGTAGAGATTTGGAGAATTAGAGTGCGCACATACACAAGCGTGGAGCATGAGTGGGTTGGAAGGAGCAAAGGGAGAGGGAGAAGCAGGCACCCCACAGAGCAGGGAATGCAACATGGGGCTCGATCGGAAGGAGCAGAGGTAGAGGGAGAAGCAGGCACCACACAGAGCAGGGAATGCAACATGGGGCTCGATCCCAGGACCCTGGGATCCTGATCTAAGCCGAAGGCAGATGCTCAGCTGACTGAGCCATCCAGGCACCCCGGCCCCCCAACCAGCTTATATATTTAGTAGATGGGTGATGGTTAATGGACAAAGCAAACAGCCAGAGAAAGTCTTAGGGTGCTGTGAGTTAGAGCCAGTGTGGAGTTGGGAATACCTTTGGGAAGACTTAGATGCCCGCTCCTGAAAGGGAGACTGTTAACCTCTTTCTTCTCACAGTCCTATATAGTTTCTGGAAAGGACTACCCTCGTGTGGAGTTGGATACCCATGGTTGTGGCCTGCGCTGCTCAGCCCTAAGTGACCCTTCACAGGACCTGCAATTCATAGTGGCCGGAGATGAATGTGTCTATTTGTACCAGCCTGATGAACGTGGGCCCTGCTTTGCCTTTGAGGGCCATAAACTCATCGCTCACTGGTTTAGAGGCTACCTTGTCATTGTCTCCCGTGACCGGAAGGTTTCTCCCAAGTAAGGACTCTAGGGAGAAGGAAGAGGATGTAGGGCTGTCCTTATTCCCCCGAATTCACATGATTCTATTTATTTATTTGTTAGGTTTTTATTTATTTATTTATTTGTTTGTTTGTTTAAAAAAGGTTTTATTTATTTGACAGACAGAGATCACAGCTAGGCAGAGAAAGAGGAAGGGAAGCAGGCTCCCCGCTGAGCAGAGAGCCCAGTGTGGGGCTTAATCCCAGGACCCTGGGATCATGACCCTAGCCGAAGGCAGAGGCTTTAACCCACTGAGCCACTCAGGTGCCCCTCACATGATTTTAAAATCCTAATACCTGCATCCTGTCAATCTCCTACTTTGGTTTTATATAAATTATGCTCATCCCTAGATTCACTTGTAATGCTTTTACTGAAAAACTTATTTTTGCTACAGATGTTTGCCAAGCAGCCCTGCTCACTAGAATGCTCCAGAGAATTTGGGACCGCTTTTTTTTTTTTTAATTCTTCCGTCAATATAAATTGGGAGGAGGGACAAGGAAACAGGTAGTAGAGAAGTTGGAAAGGGCTGGGTGTGCAGGATACGGTATTTTTTTTTTTTTTTAAGATTTTATTTATTTATTTGACAGACAGAGATTACACAAGTAGGTAGAGAGTCAGGCAGAGAGGGGAGGGGAGAAGCAGGCTCCCTGCTAAGCAGAGAGCCCGATGCGGGACTCGATCCCAGGACCCTGGGATCATGACCTGAGCCGAAGGCAGCGGCTTAACCCACTGAGCCACCCAGGCGCCCAGGATACGGTATTTTTGTCCTGAGCAACCTGAAAGGGGCGGCAGGGTCTTCTGTGTGAGGGAAGTGATCCCTGTCAGTGTTTGTTTTCACTCAGTGCTAAGCGCAGCATCTTGTATTTACCAGGTGCTAATTATATTAAATGAATGAGTGTTTGGGCGTTCTTAGTTTTTTAATCTATTGCTTATGTTAATCATAGGATCCTGAAGGATCCTATGGGGCAGCTTCCTACAGCTGCCAGTGCAATGCTGCACTTACGGAATGTGCTGCTAGAGGGGCCGAAGGGTGGTCTGTCGGGGGTGGAATGGGCAGCACTAAAGTTGTGATGTAAGGGGTTGCTGAGACAGAGCGGTTAGAAATACCTGGTGCTTTTTCTTTTCTACACAGGTCGGAGTTTACCAGTAGGGACACACAGAGCTCCGACAAGCAGATTCTCAACATCTATGACCTGTGCAACAAGTTCATAGCCTATAGCGCCGTCTTTGAGGATGTAGTGGATGTGCTTGCTGAGTGGGGCTCCCTGTACGTGCTGACGAGGGATGGGCGGGTCCACGCACTGCAGGAGAAGGACACACAGACCAAACTGGAGGCAAGGCCACCAGGTTCCCAAAGCTGGCTACAGGCACCCAGACACAGCTGTGGGAACAGGCTCCCCAAGTCACCTTGGCCAGGGTGTTTCCCTCCTTTTGGGGCACAGCTTTACCTAGATCCCTTAGGGCAGAATTATAAGGTAAATGGCCTGGGATGAGATCTTAGAGGAAGATAATGGCTAGGAGCCCGAGTACATTCTTGGGGTCCACTCTTTCTGCTGAGAGACTAGCACGGTAAGGCGTTGTTGGTCTTGGGGGTATCCGAGAGGTCTTGCCCTGTCTGGGATCTAGGCCGACCAGAAGTCCAGGACTGGCTGGCTCATGTATTGTAGGTGCATTCTGGGAAGGTGTCTTCTCTGGATTGCTTCTACCAGTTTTTTAATCTCTCCCCTTCCAGATGCTGTTTAAGAAGAACCTATTTGAGATGGCCATTAACCTGGCCAAGAGCCAGCACCTGGACAGTGATGGCTTGGCCCAGATCTTCATGCAGTATGGGGACCATCTCTACAGCAAGGGCAACCATGATGGGGCTGTTCAGCAGTATATCCGGTCAGTCCTGGGGTGCTTTAGGCTATAGCTTTGCATGCAGCCAGACAGGCTGACGCCGGCTTCAGTGAGGGGAGCAGACTCACCAGGAACCACCTTTTCCTTCTGCAGGAACTGATGGCCTTGGTGAGAAGACAGTACGCTTAATTGCAAAGGGTTAAATATTACATGACCAAGATATAGTTGAGCTGATGAGTTTTAAAGTTGAACCTCTTGTTTTATACTTCAGCCTGGCCTTTGTTAATATCATTTTGGGAGCGGCCAGGGGCTCAGTTGGTAAGGCATTCAGTTCTTTTTTTTTTTTTTTTAAAGATTTTATTTATTTGACAGACAGAGATCACAAGTAGGCAGAGAGAAAGGAGGAAGCAGGCTCCCTGCTGAGCAGAGAGCCCGATGCAGGGCTCGATCCCAGAACCCTGGGATCACGACCTGAGCCGAAGGCAGAGGCCTAACCCACTGAGCCACCCAGGCGCCCCAGGCATTCAGTTCTTGATCTCAGGGTCATGAGTTCAAGCCCCACGTTGGGTATATAGCTTAGTTAAAAAACAACAACTGTGTTTTGATCTGATTTTTTTAAGAGAAAAGGATACTCATCTCTTGGCTTCCACAGTTTCTTCTCTTGGTACCAATTCTTGGAATTTTCTTTCCTAATAAGGGGCTTGGGGACCCTGTCTAGCTCCTTTCCCTACCTTTCTAGAATTCCTGTTTTCAGCCAAGTTTAAGAATCGGTGCTCTGGAGCCTTGCTTTCTCACATGGTCCATGATCCGGGAGCATTGGTATCATCTGAGTCTTTGTTAGAAATACAGACTCAGGCCTTACCCCAGACCTCTTGAAACAGAATTTGCATTTTAAGAAGACCTGCAAGCAATTCCTATGCACGTGAAAGGTTGAAAAGGACACTGATGCAGATACTATGTGATGCACGTGTCTCTCCAGAACCATTGGAAAGTTGGAGCCGTCCTATGTGATTCGCAAGTTCCTGGATGCCCAGCGCATCCACAACCTGACCGCCTACCTGCAGACCCTGCACCGGCAGTCCTTGGCCAATGCTGACCACACCACCTTGCTGCTCAACTGCTATACCAAGCTCAAGGACAGCTCGAAGCTAGAGGAGTTCATCAAGGTGTGGGGGGTGTTAGTGGGAGAGTCCCTAAGGGTCCCACTGAGCATGAGGTGGCCCTATCAGGGCTTGCCCCTCAGCAGATGGAGGGAGAGGAAGGAGCTGACCTTATGTGGGGATCAGGACCCTCTGGTCTATAAACTGGAAAGAGGAACAGCCTTGCTGCTAGTTCTCTCCCAGCTCCCCTCGTTTTTTGATGCTTGGACTTCTGTAGTATCTAAGATCGGAATTAACATTGGGAGGACCCTGGGTCCCCACAGGAGTTCCTGAAATAGTAGGGGCAGAGGAAGACTTTGGCTCTTAGAGACTATCTGAGAAGAGGACATAATGTTCTAAAACAATGGGCTTTATTTATTTGCTTTACTAGTATTATTGGTCTCCCACCGACCTGGCCTTGACTTTATTGTTATCCGAAGAATCTGGGAGCACCTGCCTAGCTCAGTCAGTAGAGCCATGTGACTCTTGATTCTCTGAGTCATTGAGTTCAAGCCCATTAGGTCTAGAGCTTACTTTAAAAAAAAAAAAAGAAGAAGAATCTGGTCTTAGAATCAGATGCATGTTTCCTCTCTGTTCCCCAACCCCATTTCTGTGAATGACTGTTTCATGTCTCCCTGGCAGACAAAGAGTGAGAGTGAAGTCCACTTCGATGTGGAGACAGCCATCAAGGTCCTCCGGCAGGCCGGCTACTACTCCCACGCCCTCTACTTAGCTGAGAACCATGCCCATCACGAGTGGTACTTAAAGATCCAGTTAGAGGACATCAAGGTAAGTGAGACAGAGACCTGTTCTTTTGCTAGGACATTCTTGGAAAGATGAGAATGCTTCCTGGTGGGTGAGGCAGGAGCATGCGCTTCCTCTGCCTGTTACCTCTCTCCAGAATTATCAGGAAGCCCTCCGGTATATCGGCAAGCTGCCTTTCGAGCAGGCCGAGAGCAACATGAAACGCTACGGCAAGATCCTCATGCACCATATACCAGAGCAGACGACCCAGTTGCTGAAGGGGCTCTGTACGGACTATCAGCCTAGCCTCGAAGGCCGAGGTGATCGGGAGGCCCCAGGCTGCAGGGTGAGACCTCAGGGAGAATGGCTTTTGGACATCAGGGATCACCTCCGGGGGCCTCAAGGAGACCATATCCGTTCACTCGGCCTGCTCCCTCCCTCTCTTCCCCATCCCAGGCCAACTCTGAGGAGTTCATCCCCATCTTCGCCAACAACCCTCGAGAGTTGAAAGCTTTCCTGGAACACATGAGTGAAGTCCAGCCCGACTCACCGCAGGGCATCTACGACACACTTCTGGAGCTGCGACTGCAGAACTGGGCCCACGAGAAGGATCCCCAGGTGAGGCCTGGCAGAGCTGGCGGAGGTGCTCCTCTTCCACCTTCTGTGGTGGCCTTTTGCCGCCTTTTTTAGAGCAATAACACCTTAGCCCCTGGGGGGCTAAGTGGTCCCCTGTGAAGAGGCCGTTGAAGAGGTGGTTGACTGGGCTTGTCTCGGAGACCCTGTGATTATCTGGCCAGCTGCACGCTTCTCCTTCCCTAGGTCAAAGAGAAGCTTCATGCAGAGGCCATCTCCCTGCTGAAGAGTGGCCGCTTTTGCGACGTCTTTGACAAGGCCCTGGTCCTCTGCCAGATGCACGACTTCCAGGATGGGGTCCTTTACCTCTACGAGCAGGGGAAGCTGTAAGATGTGGGGCAAGTTCCAGGAAGGGGGAAGGGTCCCGGTGTCCGGGGATGGCTGCTGAGTGCGCCCTGCCCCGGCCCCAGGTTCCAGCAGATCATGCACTACCACATGCAGCACGAGCAGTACCGGCAGGTGGTGGCCGTGTGCGAGCGCCACGGGGAGCAGGAGCCCTCCCTGTGGGAGCAGGCGCTCAGCTACTTTGCCCGGAAGGAGGAGGACTGCAAGGAGTACGTGGCCGCTGTGCTCAAGCACATTGAGAACAAGAACCTCATGCCGCCCCTACTAGGTGCTTGAGAGGACAGGGTAGCAGGGCCGAGGGGGGTGCGGGCCGCTGACAGCACTGGGCAGTCATCCATTCCATCCAGAGGGTGCCATGTGCTTCATTTTCTCCTTTCCTTCCCGACCCAATCTCAGTGGTGCAAACCCTGGCCCACAACTCCACAGCCACCCTGTCTGTTATCCGGGATTACCTGGTCCAAAAACTGCAGAAACAGAGCCAGCAGATCGCACAGGATGAACTCCGGGTGCGGCGGTACCGAGAGGAGACCACCCGCATCCGCCAGGAGATCCAGGAGCTCAAGGCGAGGTACTTGGATACTTGCAACTGGATATGTGCAGAGGCCCAGGGGGTGGCCTCGTTCTTCACCAGGTGTCACTAAATACTTTCGTAGAGGGTTAGATGGAGCGTGTTCAGACATTGCATTCTTAAAGATCTGTCTTAATAGAGGAATTCCAAAGAATGGTTTATCCCATAGATCATTATTTATTGGGCTTTGGAGAATGTTACTTGCGGCAGGTACTTTTCTTTCTATAGGAGTCTGTGTTTTGCTTTTCCTAACAACACGTCTAAGTTGTGGTTGGAAGCCATTAGAAGTAAAAAAACAAACAAAAAAAACCTTTGCTTTAGAAGATATAGGAAGTGGATAATTTAGAATTATTTGTATTATATATTAATCTCCTACTTTTAAGTTTTAATCTCTTAACATTATAAAATATTTATTACAGAGGAAGAGTTTTTTCATCCCACAAATGTTTACTAAGCCCCTTTTATGTCTCAAGCACTGTTCTTAACAACAGACAAAAAACCCTGCTGTATGGAGCTTACAATGTAGAGACAGAAACAGACACCAAGTAAGCAAAGTATTATGTTAGATGATGATAAGGAAGAATTGAGTTCAGGAAGGGAAGGAGGGTGCAGAGCGTGTGTACATTCTCTTGTAGAAGATGGCCAGGAAAGGCCTCACCGGAAAGGTCACATCTGAGTAAAGACCTGAAAGACCAGTATAAGCGCCCAATTATGGAATGACTAAGTCTCAGGGATGAAAGGTAAAGCATAGGGAATGGGACCAGTGGTGTAATAGCGCTGTGTGGAAACAGACGGTAGCTACCCTCGTGGTGGGCGCAGCAGGACACAGACTCGTCAGTCATGGTGTTGTATATCTGAAACTAACGACCTATGTCAGCCATGCTGCAGTTTAAAAAAAACAGATATGCAGGACAATTTAGTGGTAGTTGTGAAAGCGTTAGCTGGCCTTGTGGGGAGCGTGCTGAGACTCACTGCAGGCCCAAGGCAGGTGTCCTCATTTGACTCCCTGTTGGTGACAAGGGCAGGGCCTTGCAGTCCCTTCCAGGGACCTCACTCTCCTCCTTGACTCCAACTGCCTTCTCTCTGCTCCTGGCTCTTGGCCCTGCTCTCACTCCTTGCCACTCCCTTCTGGTCTCCCTTGCCTGCAGTCCGAAGATCTTCCAGAAGACCAAGTGCAGCATCTGTAACAGTGCCTTGGAGTTGCCCTCCGTCCACTTTCTCTGTGGCCACTCCTTCCACCAACACTGCTTTGAGAGTTACTCGGAAAGTGATGCCGACTGTCCCACCTGCCTCCCTGAAAACCGGAAGGTCATGGATATGATCCGGGCCCAGGAACAGAAACGCGATCTGCACGATCAGTTCCAGCACCAGGTGGGCGTGAGTGTGTGGATAGCTGCCCCACTCCCTGAGCCTCAAGGGAGCATCGGCTGGTTTCCTTCTCTCACTGAGGACTGGGAGACTTGCAGTTCTGATTCTTCTCTCTCTTTCCCTGCAGCTCAAGTGCTCCAATGATAGCTTCTCTGTGATCGCGGACTACTTTGGCCGAGGTGTTTTCAACAAATTGACTCTGCTGACCGACCCTCCCGCGGCCCGGCTGACTACAAGCCTGGAGGCTGGACTACAGCGGGACCTACTCATGCACTCCAGGAGGGGCACTTAAGCAGCTCAGGGGGCGAGGTGTGAGAGTGGGGGTGCAGCAGTGGAGACTCGGGGGACAGAGGCAGGGCTGTTGCACAGGAGTCAGGCACATGTGCCCGGGACTACACCCTGATCCAACGCTATAGCCCTCAGGAGTAAAGGGGACTTTCTTTTTTTCCTTCCTTCTTTGGCCAGCCTGCCATTCCTCCTGTTGATTTTTGAGCAGTGTGGATCATTCCAGACCAGCGGGGGAGGGCACCTCAGCAACCTCTGAGTATGAACAATAGCTGCTTTATTCTCTCTCCAAGAGCACCAGGCTGTGCTTGGGTCCTTGCTCCCAGAGTCTATAAATAAAAGAATATAATAGTTTGGGGGTTGAAGGATTTATTCTGGGGACTTCATGGTGATTCATAGCTGTGCAGACTGTACCTTTCCTCTGCTCTGGAGGACCCCCGCTTCCTTTCCTACACAGTTCCTTGAAGACCGTGTTGGACAAGACCTCATTACAGTAGTGGGTGGAGCCTATGGCACCTGGTAGACTTTGATTTAGGAACCTCTGCAAAAGGCCTGATACCTTTCTGCTCCAAGAGCAGCCTGGACCAAGGTCCCCCAAATAGCACCTGCTCTGCAGTCTGGCTGGTCTCTGTGGCTCTCGTGTCAACCACATATTCAAGCAGGAGGCAGACTCTGGTGGGGATCCTGGAGTTTAGGCCTGCCTTCACAGCGGTAGGTTGGTGTCTTGCTGGATTTAGTACCAGATGATAAGCAGATAAGAGCCCTTTGCCCTTTACTAAAACATCTTTTCCAACCTCTTCAAAGTTACCAGCTGAAGTTTGTGTCTGCCTATAATTTGCATTACACTGCCTGTCAGAAAATTGCTCTGGGGCACCTGAGTGGCTCAGTTGGTTAAGCATCCAACTCTTGATTTTGGCTCAGATCTTGATTTCAGGGTTGTGAGTTCAAGCCCTACATTGTGCTCCAAGCCCAGCATGGAGCCAACTTAAAACATTTTTTTAAAGGAAAATTGCTCCTGTGGGGCTGCTTAGCCCAAGAAAGTAACCTTGGACATTGTGCTTTAGGTAGTATTCAGAAGAGGTAGAGTACACTATATTTATCGTGGCTAAAAATAGAGACTTTTTGGGTCAGCTGACCCAAGTTTGAATCCTAGTTTGATTTAGGGCATCTCTTACCTCCTCTGAGCCTCAGTTTTTTCATCTGTACATCAGGAATGAGAACACCTTCCTTGTACAGCTGTTATGAAGGCCAAAGGAGCAAATGGGTGTCCAGTTCTTTTGATAGTGGCTCATTACATGGCTATTAATACGGTTAGTGGATAAAGCACTTTTCCTAACACGCCCTTTCCCACTAACATTAATAATGTGTTGGCACTCTCTCTTCAGTTATGTCTTTAGGCATGACCTTTGATCTCTGAACTAGTTTCCTCAATTAAAAAGTAGGAATGTTCAGGGTTGTAGCGGAGCTAAGTTTTAACGGACCAGGGGAGCACCACATAAGCTGCACTAATTGGTTGTGCCACAGCTAGGAGATAAAGCTGTAGCATTCCGGGAGGCCAATTTTCTGGAGCATCCTCTCGTTTGGAGGTGTCTAATCCAGCCAAAGGGGTGTGGACGGGGCTCAAGGACTCGTTACTTCCAAAGCAGCATTTTAGGGTTAATACTCTTCTCCCTTCGGGCGGGACTCACCCTGGCTTGACTATTCCTTTGGGTGATGGTCGGGGGGGCTGCACAGTTTGCTCTGTGGGTGAATCTGGGGAGCAAATCTTAGTCACTGACCATCAGTATTCTTGATTCAAAATGAGGTGTATGTAAAAGAAATGAACAGTAAGGCCCGAGTCTCAAAGTACGAAGACTGGGGCGGACAGGAACCCACCGTCCCCACCAGCCTGACGGAGCAGAGGCGGTAACTGGTGGGTAAGGTCGTTTCTGTCGCAACCGTTCTAATTCCCGCCCCGAGGGTGGTCCTCCCGGGTGAGGGCGGGTGCCGGAAGTGACGCAGAGCCCTGAGTCTGAGGGTGCAGGAGGAGCTCGGACTCGCGTGCACCCGCTGGCCGGGCCCTCCGGCTCCCCCGGCTGCCGGGGGACCTCGGCGGCATCCCCCCGGACCTACCTCCCGAGCGCAGCCATGTCTGGCAACGGCAACGGGGCCGCGACGGCGGTGAGTACTGAGCCGGGGATTCTCGCAACTTCGGCGTTCCGGACTGGCGGCCCAACGATTGGCTTCAGGTTGTCACCCTCCGTCGTCTATTGGTCGGAGTGACTATCCGTCATTTTTTTTTTTTTTGGTCGAAACAGTTTTTAAAGGGCCAGTAGCTGAGTTGCCCTTAGGAAGGACAGGGGAGCTGGGTGAGCGGTGGGGGCGGGGTTAAGAGTGGAAGGATCGACTGGAACGAAACCCCCATCCCTGCGGGCCTCTGGGTGGGGTTCCGCCGTGCCTGGCATCCACCGCCCTAGATTTAATGACCCAGCCCAGGAAAGTTCATCTCCACCAGACGAGGTGCTATTCCCGGGACCCCTTCACGCGAGACAGGGCCGAGGCGGGATTCGGCCACCTTGGGAATCTGTCGCAGTTTGGATCCCGAGAGGAGAGCGTGCCCGCAAGTCCCCCAGCTGCACACAAACATCTTGGAAGTGCGCCTTCTCCCTTTTTTCCCCCTTTTAGCGGTCACCCAGCCCCAGCCTACTCTCAAGGTCCCCAGCTGAGACACACCTTTGGGTTACTGTGGTGGGTGGGGCGGCACCCTTGAGTCTTCTCCCTAGCTCGCCTCCGGACCTCTGGGCTTGATAGATGCAACTAAGGCGGGTGGAGGCCACTGCCAGTCTGAGATAAGAAAGAGATGGGGCAGGCTGCTCATCTCCCGACGTGCAGCCTGCTGGGGAGGAGAGGGATTTTTTTTTTGCCATTAGGGACATTCTTGAGCACTGGACGAGGAGTAGGAAAATCTGGATTCTGGCTCCAGCTCTTTTCCCATTATTAGCTGTGTGACTCTGGGCAAGTCATTTCACTTCTCAGTTGCTCCTGTAACATGGTCCATGAGATACCTGCCATGTATACCTGATAGAGTTTTCATGAAGATTAAAAGTAATAGTTCCAGCATATACAGGTTTAATAAATATTTTTAATGGAATAAAATACGCCATGCAGAATTGATGCAGTTAAGGGATTATTTCAACCTAGCAGTTTCTGGGACCTTGGATTACTTTCTGTGGGCTCTCAGTGACCCAGAATTTTAGGGGCCATGTTTAGCATTTCAGGCCTAGCCTGACTGGCTCAGGGTCCATAGGGTTTATTTATGGGAGAACTGATAGCAATGGTGTAGACTAGGGTCCAGAAGCAGCCAGCTGTCACATCCTCCAACAACAGAGGGCCCAGAGTCTTGCCTGCAAAGCACCTCCATGGGATGAAGATCTCAGAATAGGGAAAGCTGACATTATGTACAGTGTCTACTCTCTGATCTAGAAACAGATAGGACCTCAGACTGAGGCACACAGTTCTACCTGCATGGCACTGAACACCTTTGTCACCGGTGCCTTGGCAGGAAGAAGAGGTGTGTCCCTTTGTGTTCCTAGCTTGGTCATCGATGTTCCAATATTTCTAGTTGTTGCGACCAGAGGCAGCACTTGAGGTGAACGGACGATAGGCAACTTAGCCTTTTAAGTCTGGTAGAACATCTGAGGCAGAAAATACTAGGGTCCAAACCTCTTCATTTTATAGATAAACAGATACTGAGGCGAGGATGTGCTCAAGGTCAGCCTGCCAAGAGGCTGAGCAGGACTCTTCATAAGATTTGTTGACCCCGATCCTTTCTGTTGTATTCCAGCCGGATTAGGGGATCCATGGTGTGGCAGCTGTGGGGTAGCTGTTCCCTACAAGGTGGCAGCACACCCGCGCCTGCTGTGCTGTGGATACCAAACTTGCTCTCAGTGACTCAGCACACATTCTCTGGCGACCCCAGCTGCCCTGCCCGTCTGCTGCCGGAGCCTCCCTCCCTGTGGCCAGGCTGATGGGCCTTATCTCTTTACCCACCTGGCTGTGTGCAGCACTCCCACAGGATTAGCCAGGATGGGCCTCAAGGCTCAGTGTCCGGTTATTAAAGCAACACCAACTGCAGCACAATCCGTGAGGAGGGCAGAAGGTTCTGAGGAAGGTAAAGGGACCAGTCTCGGAGCATTTCCCCACACCAAGGCTCAGCAGGCCGCAGGCCAGGGGCTGAGGTTCTTTGCTTCCAGGCTGGTGATTCTGGTTCCTGGACAAGGTGTTGAAGAACACAAGGAACAGAGGGGACTGTGACTTGGGGATTTTTTTTCTGCAGGAAGAAAACGGCCCAAAGATGAGAGTGATTCGTGTGGGTACCCGAAAGAGCCAGGTTAGTACAGTTACCACGCGGAGGAAGTTGGTGGGAAGAGTTCTGTGCTGGCAGTATCACAACCTGGGGGGCCCAGAGGGTTAATTCCCAGGACCTCGGAAATGGAAGATAAATGGGGTGGCTGGGTGTTAAATCCCATGAAGAGTGGCATGTTGCATTCTGTGGAGAGAGGGTCTGGGTAAGCTGTTGGGTACAGAGAGCTCCCAGACCAGACCGCTCTCCTTCTCAGGTAGGCATTCAAACCCCTCTCTGAATTCTGGCTCCCTCAGTGTGTCCCTCACCCAGTGAGGGTGTGAGCTCTGGGTAGTGGCAGGGAAGGATAGGACTAATCGGAATGTTTGCCCCCAGCTGGCTCGCATACAGACAGACAGTGTGGTGGCAATGCTGAAAGCCTTCTACCCAGGTCTGCAGTTCGAAATCGGTGAGTTTTCTGGACAGGAGTGGAAGCTAATGGGAAGGAAGCCCTTCTGCCCCCAGAGAGGCAAACACAGCATTTCTGGCTTTCCCTAGGCTCAAAGCTTCATCCCATTGCCTCTGAGAATTTTTTTTTTTTTTTAAGATTTTATTTATTTATTTGACAGAGAGACAGAGAGCACAAGCAGAGGGAGCAGCAGGCAGAGGGAGGGGGAGAAGCAGGCCCTGGAGCGAGGAGCCTGATGCGGGGCTCCATCCCAGGACCCCGGGATCATGACCTGAGCTGAAGGCAGACACTTAACCCATTGAGCCACGCAGGTGCCCCACCTCTGAGAATTCTTGGCTGTCCCTAGTTTGGAGGGCCATTTCCTCCTCTGAACACTTCCACCTCTGACTTGCTAGGCCAGCCTGGCGTTTAACACCTCTGCTTTGGGTCTTTCTATTGGGGTGTCTAGTCCTCCTGCTAGCTCATTACATTCCTAGAGGGCAGGGGTTGGGGTATATGTGCCTCTGCATCCACAGTGCTGGGCTCAGGAAATACTGATCAATGAGCTTCTGGTTGGTTCTCTCCTCAGTTGCTATGTCCACCACAGGGGACAAGATTCTTGATACTGCGCTTTCTAAGGTAACATATTGCCTCCAATCCTTTTCCCTCCCTCCTCTTTCCTTCCCCCAAGAGATTCACTTTGAGGCTCTTTCTTTTTTTATTTTTTAATTATTGTTTTTAAATATTTTATTTATTTATTTGAGAGAGTACGAGAGAAAGAGAGCGTGTGCACAAGGGAAGGGCAGAGGGAGAGGGAGAAGCAGAGAGCCCGAGGCAGCGCTCAGTCCCAGGACCCCAAAATCATGATCCGAGTGGAAGACAGAGGCTTAACCAACTGAGCCACCCAAGCGCCCCTTATTTTTTTGTTTTAAACATTTATTTAGGGGTGCCTGGGTGGCTCAGTGGGTTAAAGCCTCTGCCTTCGGCTCAGGTCGTGATCCCAGGGTCCTGGGATCGAGCCCCGCATCGGGCTCTCTGCTCAGCAGGGAGCCTGCTTCCTCCTCTCTCTCTATGCCTGCCTCTCTGCCTGCTTGTAATCTCTGTCTGTCAAATAAATAAATAAAATCTTTAAAAAAAAAAAAGATTTATTTATTTAATTGAAAGAAAGAGGGATGGGAGGGAGGGAGCACAATAGATGGGAAGGGCAGAGGGAGAGGGAGAAGCAGACTCCCTCCCTGAGTGGAGAGCCGAACATGGGGCTCGATCCCAGGACCCTGGGATCATGACCTCAGCTGAAGGCAACCATTTAACCGACTGAGCCACCCAGGCACCCCTCTCAGGCTCTTTTTTGACTGGCAGATTGGAGAGAAGAGCCTGTTTACCAAGGAGCTGGAACATGCGCTAGAGAAGAATGAGTAAGTGAAAGACAGTTCTTAATCAGTCTCTTGCTAGAACCCCTGTACACATCAGACCTGGATATCAGTTAGACTGTGGGGCTTCTACCTTTGGATAGGCTAGAGGGAGGCTCATATGTGGATTTCTCAAGCCTCAGAAAAGGGGAGTGTCCTGGTTCTGAGCCATCTGGCTGCCTGGAAGGCAGGATTGGCTGGGGAAGGGGGACAGAAGGGAGGGTGCAGGGCTCAGGGTCCTGAGGTCTTGGGCAGGCCCGCTTCCTGATCTGCTCTAAGCACACCACTAAAGTAGAGGTGGACATAGGTGGAGGAGGGGTGGCAGTCTGCTGCTGGGACCCCTTCTCCTTGCCTCCCTCTTCCATCTCTCTAGAGTGGACCTGGTCGTTCACTCCCTGAAGGATCTGCCCACCGTGCTTCCTCCTGGCTTTACCATCGGGGCCATCTGCAAGTAAGAACCATGAAGTCGGGCATGGGGTGGGGGGAGGCATCATGTTAACCTCTGCTTTTCCCTTTGGGACTCTGCCCTGTGCCTCTAGGACCGAGGAGTGTCAGGCATGGCAGGAAATTGAGAACATGCCAGTTAGTTGGTTATGGAGAGAGCCTGGAAGTGACCTGCACTGAGATCTCGTCCTCATTCTTTGACTTTCCCTCTGTCTCCAGGCGGGAGAACCCCTATGATGCTGTTGTCTTTCACCCAAAATTTGTTGGGAAAACCCTAGAAACCTTGCCAGAGAAGAGGTGAGTGGGGCCTGGATAGGCATCCTGGTGGGACATGCACAGATGGTGGAGGGCTGGGAGGAAGAGAAGGAAATCTCGGGTTAAATCTCATTTTAAACCCTCTGAGCAGTGTGGTGGGAACCAGCTCCCTGCGGAGAGCGGCCCAGCTGCAGAGAAAGTTCCCACACCTGGAGTTCAAGAGCATTGTATCCTTTCCAAGGAGGGAGGGGCCAGTAGTCAAGGAGGAAGACTGGGTCCAGAGGACCCAGGGAGTCATGAGAGCAAAAGGAGCTTCCAGAGGAAGTGGGCACGGGCCAATGGAGTGTCTGTTCTCCAGTGTCTGCTCTATTCGTCCATCTACCCATCTATCCATCCATCCATCCATTCATGATCCTTTCATATTTTCTTAGCTCCAGGCCAGTGCCTGGCACTGGGGACAATGGTGAGCAAGACCAACGTTGTCCTTGCTTTAGATTTACATTTTTGTTCTGAAGACAAATGAGCATTGATAATACATAGTGATACTGAACAGTGATTACTTGGGAAGGGGGGGAGGAGGAGGGTGCTTCCTTTTTATTTCATATTCTACTGTGTTTTGATATTCTAAGCATATCAAGTGTTTTATAAAGCTAATTTTCAAAATAGTATGTGTTAAGCACTCCCATGCACAAAGTAGGGAATTCTCTGGAAGCTTCTAGCTGGAACATCTATAACAGACTTGGAGGTCAGGGAATGCTTTTCGGAAGTTTTATAACCTTGTCAAGTTAGTTAACTTCCCTGTATCATTTTCCTCATCTGTAAAATGGAAATAATTAGAATACCTACCTCATTGGGTTGTGAAAATTAAATAGAAGTAAGTAAAGCACTTTCTTTTTATTTATTTATTTTTATTAATTTATGTTCTTAATTTTATTTTATAATATTTATTTATTTATTTTATATATATTTATTTTTATTTTATTTATTTGCCAGAGAGAGACAGGGAGGGAGAGTGCACACAAGCAGGGGGAGCAGCAGAGAGAGGGAGAAGCAGGCTTCCTGCTGAGCAAGAAGCCCATTTCAGGACTCGATCCCAGAACCTTGGGATCATGACCTGAGCCGAAGGCAGACGCTTAATGAACTGAACCACCCAGCGAGTCCCTATAAAGGACTTTATCAGTGTCTGGTGTGTAGCTCAAGGGTAATGAAGTAAATGTTAGCTGTAATCGGTAAGCAGAAGACCAAAGGAGAGATGTTAGATACAGAGAGACCCAGGCAGGGGGAGCTGTGTAAGGCTCGGGACTGCCCAGTGCTTGTGGTCCTTAGCATCTCCCCACAGCGGGGAAACCTTAACACGCGGCTACGGAAGCTGGACGAGCTGCAGGAGTTCAGTGCCATCATCCTGGCTGCCGCTGGCCTACAGCGCATGGGCTGGCAGCACCGGGTGGGGCAGGTAGGGGCTGTCCCTGTTCCATCCCCAGTTAATCTTCCTTTTCCTGCCTGTATTCTCTTTCTGAACACCTGCCTCTAATATTATAATCTAGACATGGGTCCCAGGCTGCGAAGATTGGGAATCAAAGGCCAGAGTCCCACTTTTGCTTACGTAGGCTTTCTGTGTGGTAGGGAAACCCCCTCTCACTACTGTCTGCTTTTAGCCAGCCACCCCCCTCCCCCCACCCTGGCCAAATCTCCACCCTTCTGACTGCCTGTTCTGCCCCTGCAGATCCTACACCCAGAGGAATGCATGTATGCTGTGGGTCAGGTATGTTTGACCAGGGAAGCCGTGTGTTGATGTGCCCTTTCTTCTGCTGTCAGCCAAAAAGCTGGTTTCATAACCTTCTGCATCTGCTTCTCCCGGCATGAACATTTCTAGGGTGGGGCAGGCCTTCGGAGGCTTCTGGGCTGAAAATGACCATAGGGAGCAGTTGGAGGTGGGCTGGTTTCTGTCCTCATCTCCATTGGTTGGGGAAAGATTAGGCCTGATATCTTGGGCTGTTTTTCATTCAGGGGGCCCTGGGCGTGGAAGTCCGAGCCAAGGACCAGGACATGCTGGATCTGGTGGGTGTGTTGCATGACCCAGAGACTCTGCTTCGCTGCATTGCTGAGCGAGCCTTCCTGAGGCACCTGGTAGGGTCCATGTTCCACCAGTGGAGGGGTGGGGACTTGCGGAGTTGGGAATAGTTGAGGGGGAGATTTCTCATATATTTTTTAAAAGATTTTATTTATTTATTTGACAGAGATCACAAGTAGGCAGAGAGGCAGGCAGAGAGAGAGGAAGGGAAGCAGGCTCCCTGCTGAGCAGAGAGCCCGATGTGGGACTCCATCCCAGGACCCTGGGATCATGACCTGAGCTGAAGGCAGAGGCTTTAACCCACTGAGCCACCCAGGCACCCGGAGATTTCTCATATTAATGCTCTTTATTGAGTGGTAACTCAATATTTTTTTATATAATGTATACAATACTCTTTATTGAGTGATAACTCTTGAATGTATGGACAGGACCCAAGTCTGGGCCCCTGCCTGTCTCAGTTACATCTTCTGAGGTCTCTATCTCTGACGGCTCTGGCCTCGTGGTGCTGTTGAACCCCTGGCTCACACGGAGAACTTCTCATTGCAGGAAGGAGGCTGCAGTGTGCCAGTGGCGGTGCATACGGCTATGAAGGATGGGCAAGTACGCAGGGGGTGGTGGGAGGGAAGGCTGGTAAGGGAGCACCGTGACGCGTTCTGTGCATCTCAAATTGCCTACAAGAGCCCGGGTTTCTAATAGTTCTCTCAGAATATGCTGAGGTAGCCTGTTTTCTTTGCCAGCTGTACCTGACTGGAGGAGTCTGGAGTCTAGATGGCTCAGATAGCATGCAAGAGACCATGCAGGCCACCATCCGGGTCACTGCCCAGGTGCCAAAGCTGGAGGGAGAGGGAGAGGGGAAGAAACAGACCTGCCTGTTACCTCCTCTTTCCTGCTGACCAGATCTCACCTCCTTCCCTCATCTAGCAGGAAGATGGCCCCGAGGATGATCCACAGCTGGTGGGGATCACTGCCCGGAACATTCCACGAGAAGCCCAGCTGGCTGCTGAGAACCTGGGCATCAGCCTGGCCAGTTTGTTGCTGAACAAAGGAGCCAAGAACATACTGGATGTTGCACGGCAGCTTAATGATGCCCACTAACTGGTCTGAGGGGCACAGGTGCCTGGGTCCCTATTGTTCAGTGCCTACCTCCCAGCCCTCAGTGCCCCATCCTCACTGCTACCTGGGGAGTGATTACTCCAGGGGATTGAACTGCAAGGTCAGAGACTTGCCTCACCTTGGGGCTGTGGGGAGTGCCTTGCCTCCACAGTAGGTGGGGGTTTCATGTCTTTAGAGAAAAAGTTCAAGCCTGGCCTTCGAATGTAACCAACTCAACTAATAAACCAGCTCTCAAGGTGACTTTGCTTTTGGTGGGGTTGCAGGAAAGATAAGGATGGACACAAAGCCTGTACTCTTTAAGAGGCTGGAATCTCTGTGCAAAGTTCTCCTGGAATGTTCTTTGTTCCTGCCACAGTTCTCATTTCAAACAACAAATGGTCTCCCATGAAAGAGTGGTAATCAGAGAAACCTAGGACTTGCCCATCTCCAGCTAGACCATATGGACCTCCGATAGGTGGGCCAAGTATCTGGGAGTCCCCGCCCCCTCCCCCGCACCTCAGGATAGAGTCTACAAAGTCGTCAGTGCTACAACTCTTAATGACAACAGACACTACGTTTAAAAAAAAAAAATCCTTTAATAAAATTAGTCCATCTGAAACTCCCCAATACAGTAAGGTCCTAGTTTTGGATGGGTTGTAGCTTCAAGATTCCAGTTCCGAAGCAATCGGAGGCTCAGTGCAGACGCGGACGAACGGGCCAGTGCTGGTACGGAGGTGCGTGGCCGTCAGAGTGGGGGCCCGAAGGGAAGTGGGGTGAGCGGCCGGGCCCGAGGGCCCGGCTGCGGTCACCGCGGGCGCGCGCACACGTCCTGCGGTCCCCACGGCCCGCAAACCCGGGCCCCCGCCCCTCCCCCGCCGAGGCCCAGGCGGCGGTCCCCGAAGCGTCCGGCCCGCGGGTGCAGACGGCTGGGGGCGCCGGGGCCAACAGTGAACGGTTCATCCCGGCCGCGTCTAGAGTCCCGGCCCCGGCGCACACCTCGGCCCTGCGTCAGAGCTGCGAGCGGCTCTTCCAGGAGGCGCCGCGGCCTCCCTGCGGCCCATCGGTGGTTTCGGAGCCCGGGCGGCTGAGTCACGGGCACCGCGGCGGGCAGCTACGCGCCCCCCGGCCCCCTGCGCCAGGCGAGCGGGGCCGCCCCCCGACCTGGAGGCAGCTGGCGCGAGGACTGACGGGCCCGCGCGGGGGAGGGGCAGGCCGGGCGGCGGCGGCGACGCTGGAGGGGGAGCCGAGCGCCGCGGCCGCCCGCCCCGAGCCCGACGTGGCTCAGCTCTTTCCGTGAGGGCGGTGGTGGCCCTTAAAAGGGCCTTTGTGGTGGCATGGGGGGCCGGCTGCGGCGCGGGCGCCCCTCAGTACTCCTGAGAGGCCTGAGTGGCCTTCTTGCCGCCCGCGGGCGCCTTCGGCCCCACGGTGGCGCTGGTCTTCTTGGGCAGCAGCACGGCCTGGATGTTGGGCAGGACGCCTCCCTGGGCGATCGTCACGCCGCCCAGCAGCTTGTTGAGCTCCTCGTCGTTGCGGATGGCCAGCTGCAAGTGGCGGGGGATGATCCGCGTCTTCTTGTTGTCGCGGGCCGCGTTGCCCGCCAGCTCCAGGATCTCCGCGGTGAGGTACTCGAGCACCGCCGCCAGGTACACCGGCGCGCCGGCGCCGACCCGCTCGGCGTAGTGGCCTTTCCGCAGCAGCCGGTGCACGCGGCCCACTGGGAACTGGAGGCCGGCGCGCGAGGAGCGCGATTTGGCCTTGGCGCGGGCCTTGCCGCCGGTCTTGCCGCGGCCGGACATGCTGCGCGAGGTAGAAGAGCGGTGAAGAGGTACGCCTGGAACGGGACCAAAAAACTGCCGCCCGCCGCAGTCCAACTGCTGCCGCGCGCGCCCAGAGGCCGCCCTTATAAGCCCCCAGGGCACACCTCCGCGCCCTCCTGATTGGCTCTTTTCTCGAATACCCGCCTCCGGTTGGCTGCAGTTAACCCTTCCGTGACGGGCCACGGCTGAGGGAGCGCGCCCGCTGATTGGCCCAATTTGAAAACCTTTTGCCCGCGGAAAAAGGCGAGGAGGAGTGGTAGCACGCAGCCAGCCAACCCCTCCCTAAGCGAGCCAATCCACGTGAAGGGCGCCAGATTTAAACGCTACAGCTGAAGCCCAGAACCGGAACACAAAGAGGGTGGAGTCTGAGCCACCCCAAGAGCCTCTGGGAAATCTGTGAGGGCCTGGGATTTTTAAAGGAAGGGGGTCTACGCCACTGCCTCCCCTTCCAGGTCTAGTCACTCTCCTCCTTTCTCCCTCCTCCCATCCTGCAAAGGGAAAGTGAAAGAGAGAGGAAATGGGGTCCCTTCCCTCTGTTCTCCCAAAAAAGTTCTGTCCTACACCAGAAAAAGGTAACTCCAACCTTATGGCTCTCCCTGCCACCTGAAGTGTGAGCACTTCAGTATTTATTCAACATGTTCTGTCTGATCTCAGTTCTTTCTGATCGCTTCTTGTTACAAGGAGCCTGCTGTGCTGAAAGGAAAAGGACTGGGCAGAGGGATGGCATCCTCTTGGCTCCACCAACCCTCCCAACCTACCCTCAAATGCCCATACAGGAAATACAACAAGAAAAAGACAACACTTTATTGTCACCACTGGGAGCACCTGGCTCCCCACCCTCCCCCGCCCCCGCAGTCTGCCCTTACTAATCAGAATACTTAATTTATAGTAAAATATCAAGTAATTTTCAAGCCTGTATCTCTATCCCCGGCCAGGGTTCTATGCCCAGGCCCAACATATTTGAGAGTCCGAGTCGTGGATAACTGCATAAAAGTGGCAGTATCCCACCTCAGGAGGCTGTAAAGACGGGACGGAGAGGGAGAATGGCAGCTGAAGGAAGCCACGGGCAAAGTCCAACAGTCAGTAGAGGGCAAGACATGCCCAAGATGTCAATAATCACAGCGAATCGGAATCACTAAGTATAAAATCTGGGGGAGAAGAAGAGGTGGTGGGTAGAGGCCTGGGCCAGGAGGCATTCCTGGTCAGGAAAGAGGTTGGCCTGAATCAGGAACCCTGCAGATTGTGCAGTAAAGGGCAAGCATCGGGGGACTCAGACATCGTAGAAGAGCCGGACAAGCTGGTACCGAATGGAGAAGGTGACAGCACTGCCAAGGATCTGTGAGGAGAAACACGCTAGAGTCAGAACCATGGAGAAACGGAGACAAGGAGCTATAAAACCCTTCCCCGACCACACCTGTAGCAGCAGCAGGAGCAGGGTCAGGTTTCTCTCATGCATGGGCCCGATGACCTTAAGGAGCAAGTTGATGAGGGTCATGTTGTTACACTCCGTGAAACCATCATCCTCATGCTCACTCTGGCGCACCGTCACTAGCTGGAGGCTTTCTGCTACCTGGAGGGGCCAGAGGTGGAGAGAACTTCAACTCTGCTTCAGCAATGGAGATCTGCTTCATATTTCCAAAATCCCCTTGGATCTGATGCAGGCCTAGGATCCCCGGTCCCTGAATTCCGAATGACGGCCTAGAGCCTTACCTCCTTGTTACCCTGTTACCTTTAGAACAAAGGTGCCCAAGAAAGAGAGGTTCTTGGTCTTGAACTTGGAATAGCTCATCTCCAGTTTGCCTGTCTTGGTATTGAGTCTGCAGGGGGAAGACAGCTTTATGTGACTGAGCCACTATTCCAAGAACTCTCCTCACTGTGGTCAATTAATAGGAAGAGCACCAAAAATGGCAAGAAACGACCTAAGATCTATTTCTGGCTCTGCTTACTACTGTGTGATCAGAGCTGATTAAATTATGCAGGTGAATGTGCTCTGTAATTTAGAAGGGCTAATCATGTGGAAGAGCCCTTCTTTGGGCCCATTCCCTTTGCACAGCAGATGTATAAGGCTGGCTTTATGTATCCCAAGTGAAAAAGCTACGATGTCCCTTTCAAGCCCCAAAGTGGCTACCTGGGAATACGGTGGCGAGGGCAGGGTATGATATGCAGGAGCTGAGGCAGTGAGTAGAGGAAGTTGAACACCTGGGGCATGAAGAAGAGTAGCATGGTCTTGCTGAAGTGTCCCAAGATGCCCACCACGGCAAAGGTCATGCCAGCAAAGTAACAGAAGGTATCTCCCACAAACACCCGTGATGGGTACCTGTGTGGGGAAGAGGATCTGAGCCAGTGGTAGGAGGCACTATCCATCTTTTCTCTCACATTACACCCCCTGGGCCCTGGGCTAGCTCTGACTCTAGTTCTGGCCCAGAGAGGACTCTAGCTCTTCCAGGAACTGTCCAGGACCCAAGGCCCTGCATTCATCTCTTCTGGGGCTCCACAGCACTTGTTTCTAACTGCGACTGGGCAGGGAGCAACTGAAGAATATTTCCAACTAGAGACCCAGAAAACACTCAACATAGGTGTGCGCAGGTTTAGCCTCTCCAGGAGCTGGGTCATGACCAGGACTATACTCATTCTACAATCACATAGCTATCCCCTTCGCCACAGGCCCACTTACCAGTTATGGTAGAGCAATCCCAAGGTGGTGAAAAAAAAGGGTATCATGAAGTAGAGGGAAAAGACATGATCATCCCGATAATCACCTTTGGAAGCAGGAGAAAAAAGAAAGTAGTTGATAGTACTTCCCTGCATATCTGGGTCCTATTTTTGTCTCTAAGTTCTGTCGCAAGGGGTACTCTCCATGTCTTCCAAGTCACATTCAAGACTCACTACCCCTTTTGTGTCACCCAGGCAATTCCTAATATTCCACCCTCATTCACGAACCCTTCCTAAATGAGTTACTGCCTTCAATTTTGTTTAGATCAGTCAGACCTAGGTTTGAATACCAGTTTTACTTCCTCTGTGACCTCGATCATGACACATTTAAATTCTCTTGCCCTCAGTTTCCTCCACTATAAAATATGGTTAACAAGAACCCCTGCTACATGTTACAAAGTTTAAATTAGATAATGCTTTAAAAGTGGTTGTTTATTTTTAAAGATTTTATTTATTTGTCAGAGATAATTTGTCAGAGAAAATTTGTCAAGCAGACAGAGTGGCAGGGAGAGGCAGAGAGAGAAGCAGACTCCCCGCTGAGCAAGGAGGCCGATGTGGGACTCGATCCCAGGACCCTAGGAGCCTGACCTGAGCCGAAGGCAGCAACTTAACCCACTGAGCCACCCAGGTGCCCCTAAAAGTGGTTGATTTAATAAGCACTGATGTCCATCAGCCAAAGACCACCGGAAACACACCTGCACTCAAAGCTGGGTTTACTGACTTGTAACAAGGGAGACATCGGTGACCACACACCACAGGCAACCATGGGATGCCTCAGTAAGGGGATATTAGGAGGATTTGTTTTAAGTGATTCTGGGTAGAAAGCAAGGAGATGGAGTTTTGCCCTAGACTGGGTGCTGTCAATCGAAGTAATTGTATAAGTGAGCATCTCAGTTTTGTCTAAAAAACACAAGGAACTGTTATCAGAAGGAAGCAATTGCTCACATTAGCCAGAAGAGGGAGACCTTAGTCATCCTTGAAGGATGCACAAAATGTGGTTCTATCTATACTTGGACATGTTTATGGAGGGACCTGGGTTTACTGTATATCATGGTCATAGACTGACCCTGTCTGACTTAGAAGTTCTGTGAAATGGTTTACATTCAATAGAAGACTATGGCCTACCTATTGGTGTCAATCCAACTAAAAATGACAGGGCTGCTATTTTTCTTTCTTAACATTTAATATATCTTCATATATTGCTTTTTTCCCCCCTGAACTCCCCAAAGCCAGGTATCAGGCAACTTCCTCAGCACTCAGACTTCTCCTCTCTCCCTACTCCCAATCCCACCTACCTTCCAGCTCCACCAGATTGAAGATGATGATGGAAGCAGCAATGACTAGTGACTGGCCAGCCTCTAGGCCATTAATTCCTGCTAGGATATTGATGGCATTGGTACAGAACACTGCCAGCAGCCCCATGTAGACATAGTACAGGATCCCTGGGGGAAGAAGACAGAAGTGTGCTACCCGTAGAAATGAGGACTTAAGGATATTCTGCTGAAAAAAGTGGTGGGGACAGAGGACTGGGCGAGGGACCAACAGAAAGGATCTAAGAAGACACAGGGACAAGTTAGGAACACTTGGAGGAGAATCTGGAGTACCAGGAATGATGCTCTGCTAGATATCTCCCAGGGTGAGGGTGCCCTGAAGTAGGGGCCACAGGGGCAGCGGTGGCAGGGCTACTCACCCAAGTCCAGGTGCAGGCCAAGAATCGGCCGGAAAGGCTTGGGCACCACAATGGTCGTGTTGCCAAAGTTGGTGAAATAGACCATGAGAAGAGGTAGTGAGGCAGCTGTAGGCAGCAGCAGCTTATGACGCCAGCGCAGATTCAGTACATCGTCCGCAAAGCCCAGGAAAATCATGCAGCAGATGGCAAGGAGCGCACCTATCAGGGCCACAAACTGGGGGAGGCTCGGGCAGGTCACAGCTCAAGCCTATGCCCACTTCACCTTTCAAAACTACCTGTCTTTTTGCTCGTTCCTCAGCCCCTCCACCCAAACCCAAACAACCCCAGCTCTCTCAGGTAGCTTCCAGACCCCAGCCACAGGCAACTGCCCCCACTCACCCACTTACTTCATGGTGCGGGAAGGCTTTACACCGCTCCTCCATAAAGCAGTTCAGGAAAGGGAAAGGGATGAAGCAGAAGAGGATGATAAGGAAAACAGCACCGCTGATCACTCCCTGGGACTCTGGGCTGCGGCCCAGCAGCAAAGGGAGGGGGCGGAGGGAGAGGAAAGGGGGCGTGGTCACTAGTGCCGGCACACCAGTGCGGGCCCTTCTAAAGAGGAAAGGGGGTGGGGAAGGGCACCAGTGCTGGAGTCCCTGATACACCCGAGGGTCCCCTCAACCACAACATCCCTTCCCGGTGTTAGCCAGTGCTGCCCTTCATCTCCCAAAATCCCGAGCTGTCGGCGGAGTTAGGGCTCCGTATCCGCGGGGTCAGGGACCCCAGTTCCCGCCCGTGCCCTGCGGGCCCCTTCCTCTGCCCTTGCCTCCCGCCCGGGACCCGGGTGCCACCGCTCACATTTGCTGCCGGCCGGTTTTGTTGAGGTCCTGGCCACAGAGGTGCGCGGCGATGAAGTGGTCACGGAAGGCGGGGATGAGGGTGACTGTGGCCACAAATCCCAGCAGCGAGCCGATCAAATTCACCAGTAGCGGCATTGGCAACTCCGGGAAGGCCCACATGACGACCAGCCAGGGGCCCCGCTCCGCCACCTCCTCAGCTAATGGACAAGCCCGGCGGAAGCCTTGAGCCTCCGGCAGGGAGGAGTGACCACTCCCCACAGGCTGGGTCTTCCCACAGCAGCCTGAACGAAACCCAACAACTCTGACTTGAGGCGCGCTCAGGACTCCCGCGAGCCTCTACAGCGCAACCTCGGCTGTGCCCCTGCTGCACTTGCATACCCAGTGTTTCCTCCCGGATCTTGTTCTCAGAGTAACCAGCGTCCTGGAAGGCGGCGGCGGCCATTTTTAATATGGGCACGTAAAGATGGGGGACCCAAATTGTCCTTTAAACTGCGTCTTTATTTGAGAGTGTTCACCACGAGGGTATTGGGAAAACAACTAAAGACAAACAAACAAAAGTGGATACTCTACTAACGCCATATTAAAAATGTATAGCCTGAAGCGGACAAACTCTTTGCCCGGTTCCAAGATGAATACCTCCTGTCCCACGTGTCTGACACCACTTACTCCTGGTTCCACGTCAGTTTTAGGTCCGCCAGCCGCAGCCGGTCACGTTTAAAGGGCCAGTACCCCGCGTTTCCTCTGGGATACCCCTGGAGGGGGGAAGATGGCTCTTGGAAGTAACGGGGAAGGCAGGGTGAGGGACGAGGGTGAGGAGCCTCTCCTGCTCGGGTAGAAAACCTGTTGCCAACGTAGTCGGAAGTCAAGATAAACGCAGCGTAGTTCCCGGGAACGCAGCTACAGTTCAGAAGCTGCTGTAAATTCTAAAGCCGAGACACTTGATAAGTCCCTCCCACTCCTCCCACTCCTCCCACTCCATGTTTTTCTTGTCCTAGATTCAGGTACTTTGCCTTCATCATCCCACCGCCTTCTGCCCCCGCAGCAGCAGTAGTTGCCGGGCAACCCAGCGGGGCACTTCACCACTGAAGAGACTGGCAGTGTCCTCCAGTCTTGAATTTATCCCGGGACTTGGCTTTCCTTGGCCCTCCATTGTGCCAGGCTCCCAAACCGAGGAGGTGAGGCTGTGGCTAAGGAAGCAAGAGACTCAGCCCCACACGTGGCTTCCTATGAGCCCTCTTCCTCCAGGTTACCGTGCCTTCTGCTTGGCACCTGTGTCCTTGCAAATAACAGTTCACCAGCTTCATTCCCTTTCATTCGCCAGTGGGGTCTCAGTGGAAAATGATTTATGTTCCATAGAGAGGTAACCACCATCAGGGACTACAGAGACAACTTAAGTATCCCCTCACTTTGTCCGCTCTCGGAAATCCCCGTGCTCTAGAAGTCAGGGTCAGGTTGACTATTTAGGCCAAAGATAGTCTCTCCTGCCTCTCCAAACCAGGTGTTAAATGACCCTCCTACTTGAAGGCAGCTCTAATTAGCAACAAAAACTGGGTATTATGAAATATACTTAATATACATGTAGTAATCCCAGTAACATACTTGATAGTATTCCACCAGATTTTCAGTACCTCTTATCCCACTGGTATTGTGTGTGTGT
>ML101121.1:0-13784 GCA_003697995.1 Taxidea taxus jeffersonii
CTTGTTAACTGTACAATAGTGGGGAAAGTTAATGACTCATTAGTGATTAATTCTTTAACTGTGTCTTAATTGCTCACTGTAAACCCTCTTTCCTAAAACGGGATTAAATTGTCTAGATCCTTGGCCGCGACTCTCACAGCCCTGGAAGACGCTTGAGGAATGCCACCTTCTACCCAACTTCCGGCAGGTGGGCTTCTTAAAAGCAGGTGCAGTGGTGCCCCCCAGCCTGGAAGTGGGGAGATCTGTGGGGCAGCTGAGCTATGACATTGCCTGGTCCTGACTTTCAACAGCCCCACCAACCCCCCCAACACACACAGCAAAGCTGGATCTCCAAGATCTGCCCCCTCCCTCATGGCCCCAGGAAAAATACCTAAAATGTAACACCCCATTTTCCAAGCAGCTTTCCTCTGCTCTGTACTTAACATGGGTGTGTGTTCACGGTAGATTCTGAATGAGTTGTAAAGTCACCAGTGGAAGTTCTTTCCAGGGCTAAACCGTAGCTGAGTTCTATATATACTCTGTCCATTTGTACTTTTAAAAAATTAGCCCTTTGTGTTTTTTTCCGCCTTCTTAATTTTCCTGCAACCTTTATCTGTTCTGGAAATTTCTAAGGCATTGTGGATATGTGATGATAAACAACAATTTCCACCCTCAAGGTGCATGGCCTAAGTAGAGGAAATGGCCCATTTCTATATATGTTTTCCAATACCTACCAGTTTTCTCCACTTGGTGTTCCACAGGCCACCCAAAATAGATATGCTCAAAGCAAAACTTATTCATGTTTACTCCAAGGCTTCGTATAAACCTCCTTGAAACTCCTCCCTCTTGCTTCATCCAGAGCCACCCAATGGGTAAAAAAATCATTCTTGGAGCCCAGACAAGTTATTTTCCATTTCTTATTTTCATTTCCTTTCTGCCATTTACTTCTCTCCGCCATAGAGCTTCCAAATCTTAGCTGCCCAGAGTAAAGACACTTCCCAACCTCCCTTTCAATTAGATATGACTAAATATCTCCTAATGTCGTAGATGGGCAAGCCCTTCTAGGAAGCTAAGTTCTTACAAGTCACCAGCTCGCTCTGCTCTTGTCCCTTCCCTGCCACCCACTGCCCACAAGGCGGGTGCAGTGTTGGTGGCGGAGCACCCATCTGGGGCCGTGTCATGAAGCCATGTGTTGAGAGTGTTGTAACAGGATCGAAGGGACCGTATGTGATAATTCCCTGACACGGGAGAACCATACTAGCTCCCGATTGCTATCTGGGCTCTGTTTTAAATCTGTCTGTTGTCGCTGTCAGCCTAACCCAGGCCCGATTCAGTCATTCCTTTTAACACCTATACGCAGTTCATCACTTGGCCGCATTGCTTTCACTTCAGAACACCTCTCAATTCACCTGTCCTTGATTTTCTCTGCCAGTTCTCTAGTTTGGGGCTTTATGATCTCTCCCCAGTGCTGCCCGGTTTCCCATGGTGTGCAGACCTTCTCACGTGGTGCTTACCACACATGTTCCTGCCTTATGGTTGTTTCTTCATTGATTCATTTACAACCATGTATTGAGTCCCCTCTTTCTCTCTTTCTCTCTCTGTCTCTCGAGCTATAAAGATATGGCCTGAATGTGGATCTGCTTGTCCCTCAATCCTCAATCTATCCTTCACACTGCAGTGAGAATTAGCTTCCTCAAGCAGTTCCTCTGCTTAAAACAATTCTTTGTGGCTCATGGGACCAAAGCCAAGCTCCTGGTGAATATGGCATCTGAGGCTCTTTGAACCTGACCCGACCCAGCTTTCCAGGCTTGTCTCTGGCATTCTTCCTCTTTCCTTACCTTCCTCTTTCTCTCTTTCTTTCCTCACCCTCTGTTCAACGGACCCAGGCATACTCTGCATCTCACTGGTCCGCCATGTGCTTTTTTGCTTGGTGGGTTTGAGCATAAATGTTCCTTCTGCCTAGAAAGACATCCTACCATCCTGCTCCTGGCCAACTCCTTCAGGACCTGGCCCAGGTGCCACCATCCCTCTGTGCAGCTGGCCAGTATTCCTGTAGCAGTCAGTTCCTTGCCCCCCCCCATCCCTTCCCCACCCACCCCCAAGAGCATTTCATTGTTGTCCACTTGAGGGTTACTCCAGTACGAAACCCACAGGGTTGTCTGTGGTCCCCAGTGAAACTGTAGGATCCTTACAGGCAACTGCCTCACCCTTCTCGGCATATTCAGTGTCTGACCCCATGGAAGCACCTAGTAACTGATGAACAATAACTAACACAAGGGGTATGTGATTCCCAGAGAAAGCACCACATTCTATAACAGCTTATAACAAAGAAACCTGCCTTAGCCTGTGCAGTCATGGAAGTCACCTTGAGGAAGTGACACTCATGAGCCATGAGGGGAAAATGGGAGAGAACAGAGAAGAGTTGAGGGAAGGGAGAGGTTGCCACACCTATAAAGGAAGAGGGAGCAGGGCTTGTCTGAGGCTCCCAGACTCTGCTGGGCTGGCAGGAGCCAAAGGATAACTTAAAGAAATGGAGTCTGTATGTAGCTACAAACAATCAGGAGCTAGGCTCAGTAGCCAAGAAGACATGTAAGGAGGAGAAGTCTCCAGCCTGGGAAGGGTGTTCTGGTGCTGGACAGCCAAAAATTAACTAGTGTCGCTACAGGTGGTGACGTAATCATTTCTAATAGATCATCCTGCCTATCCTATGGAGAAGAGCTTGGAAGGAGGTAAGAGAGGGTTCTAGAAGACCAGTTCGAAGGTTTTTGCAGTAATGGAAGGGAAATGGAAGCCTGGTCTCACATAGTGTTGAGGTGGCCAGATTTGAAGTTGAATGAGGAGATTTTGCGGGTGCAAATGCAAAGACTGCAATGCCAGCTCAATACATGGAGCCGATGGAGGAAGGTCATTTTCCACCTCCCTGGTCCCAAAATCCATTTAATATATTGTCTTTAGATATAGGACATATCAGATATTAAACTGATAGGAACAGATACTACACTTGATCTTAGCCAAAAGACTGAGAAACAACTTTTTTTTTTTAATGTTCAATGATCAAATGAGTTTGAAGATATTGAGTAGACAATTCCAAGTACTGGCTTGGAGCTCAGGGAAAGGATCCAAGCTCTGTGATCAGTGTACAGAAGACAATACAAGCTGTGGGCATAGAGGAGGTTGCCTCGGGGGAGGGAGTGGAGGGAGAAGAGGATGTCTCATGTCAGAACCTTGTGAGACACCAGCATTTAGTGTGCTTGCCCTGAGCTTTCCCACCCCTATGGCTTTACCCAAGCTCTGGAATATCTTTTGCCACAGAAAATGCCTTAAGATGAAGGAGAATGCAACATACCCAGACTTCTGAAATACAGCTAAAGCAGTGCTTAGAAGGATTTTTTTTTACAGCAAATGCCTACATTAAAAAAAGAAGAAAGATCTGAAATCTACAACCTCACCTCCTACCTTAAGACCTAGGAAAAGAAGATTAGACTAAACCTGGACGAAGCAGAAGGAAGAAAATAGTTGAAATCAGAGTGAAAGGGGTGCCTGGGTGGCTCAGTCAGTTAAGTGTCTGCCTCTTGATTTCAGCTCTGGTCATGATCTCAGGGTAATGAGATCCAGCCCCGCATCAGCCTGCTTCAGATTCTCTCTCTCCCTTTGCCTCTGCCCAGCCCCCAACAACTCTAAAATAAATAAATAAATCTTTAAAAAAGGAAATCAGAGTGGGGATCAATGAGATGGAGAAAAGAAAGGCAATAGGGAAAATCACATGAAAAATATTTGATAAAAGGTGTTATCAGAGAAATAAAAGACAAAACCACAGTGAGACACCACTGCATACACATTAGGACGGCTAGAATCAAAAAGTCAGTTGCAAGAAGTGTTGGTGAGAATGTGGAGAAATGCAAGCCCTCGTACAATGTTGGTGGAAATGTAAGATGGTACAGCCACTTTGGAGAGCAATCTGGTGGCCCTTCAGATGATTAAATGCAGAGTTTCACATGACCCATCAATTCTGGTCAAGAGAAATGAAAATGTATTTCCACACAGAAACTTGTACGTGAATATTCGTAACAGCATTCTTCATACTGGCCAAAAGATGGAAACAATGCAAAAGTCCCTCAACAGATGAACTGATAAAGTGTGGCATATACAAGTGATGGGATTATTCAGCCATGAAAAGGAACGAAGTGTGCATAAACATTGTAGCACGGGTGGATTCTGAAGACATTCTCCTAAGTGAAAAAAGCTAGTCACAATAGACAACATACCATATACATGGACATTCATATGAAAGTCCAGAATAGGGAAATCTATAGAGATAGAAAATTGACTCATGGTTGCTTAGTGCTGGGGGAGAGGGGGATGGGGACATAGAGGGTGATAGATAAAGAACATGGGATTTCTTCTTGAGGTGACAGAAATGTACTAAGATGGGCTGTGATTATGGGTGAATGTACTAAACACTATTGAACGGTGCACCTTAAGTGGGTGAATCATAGAATAAGTGAATTATCTCTTGAGGTTGTTTAAAAAAACACAAGACCATCTTTCCACTGTTCCTTCCATTCTTTTCAGGTATTTGTGTTGGAATAATTTTCCTAAATACCATTTTCATTATGCCGCTCCCTTGCCAGGTGAGCCTTTTCAGGGTCAATAAAGATGTAGCAATTCAGTGAATACATTCAGCACCTCCTGTCCTAGGCACAGTGATACATCCACCTGCTTCGGTTTCAGATCTCAATTCCCCTTTCTGACCTTCAAGGCTCATCCTGCATGGCTCACTCACCCATTTCCTTTCCCATTGACCTGGTGTTAGAGACTCTCTGCTTTAAACAAGCGACCCGGGAAGCATCTTGTTCCCCTCCAGTTCCTTCTCCATACTATTACTCAGGGTGGGCAATACCCTTTCATCCAAAATGACAGATGGGCTCAAAATGCCAGTTCTCCCGGAAAAGAGCAATCACTTAAATTCACTGTATGGTGCAGAGGCTTGGTCAGAGAGAGCTTTCTCTGCCCATGATTGTTCAGAGAGCTGGGCCTGGGCTGGGGGGTCCTGTAAGGAGCAGGCAGGAAAAGAGGAAGGACTGAGGTCCCAAGGAAGCTGGACCTGCATGCTATTTGCATAGGGCCAGCCCCGCTGAGATGTAGGATTATTCCTGCTTTTTTTCATCTGGAATCCTGCTTTTTTTTCACCTGGGTGCATACTACTAACCGTCCTGTGCCTGTCGCCTTTTCTCCTCTCCTTTCGTCTAACCCTAATTCAAAACTCATCTCCTCCAGAGATCTCTCTTTAGTGTCCCTGGCCGCAGTCACCTTACTTCTCCAGGATCAGTCTGTCTTGTATCTATGAATTCCCCTCTTCTGTCCTCCCCGACCCCTTTTAATTTTTATATATATATATATATTTTTTAAAGATTTTATTTATTTATCAGACAGAGAGAGAGTGCAGGAGCGAGCACAGGCAGAGGCAGAGGGAGAAGCAAGCTCACTGCTGAGCAAGGAGCCCGATGTGGGACTCGATCCCAGGACGCTGGGATCATGACCTGAGCCGAAGGCAGCCGCTTAACCAACTGAGCCACCCAGGCATCCCTATATATTTATTTTTATTTTAAAAATTCTTTAATTAAATTCAACTTGGTTGACATACACTGTATTATCAGTTCCAGGAGTAGAGTTTAGTGATTCATCAGCTGCCTCGAACACCCGGGGCTCATTACATCACGTTCCCTCCCTCATGCCCAAGCCCCAATCCACCCACCCACCCGCACCTCCAGCAACCCTTAGTTTGTTTCCTAGAGTTCAGCATCTCTTATGGTTTGCCTCCCTGTTTTCATCTTATTCCTTTTTTCCTTCCCTCATATGGCATTTGTCTTTCTCTGACTGGCTTACTTCACTTAGCATAATTTTAAAAAATATTTTATTTATTTACTTGAGAGAGAGAGAGAGAGAGCATGAACCTCTGCAGAGGGTCAGAGGGAGAAGCAGACTCCCCGCTGAGCAGGAAGCCCAACCACAGTCTTGATCCCGGGACTCTAACACCATGACCTGAGCAAAAGACAGATGCCCAACCTACTGAGCCACCCAGGCACCCTTTTGCTTAACATAATAGGCTTGAGCTCCAACCACGTCATTGTAAGTGGCAAGATTTCTTTATTTTTGATGGCTGAGTAATATTCCATTGCGCGTGTGCGTGTGTGTGTGTGTGTGTGTGTGTGTGTGTGTGTGTGTACACCACACCTTTATCCATTCATCTGTCAATAGCTATCTGGGCTCTTTCCATATTTTGGCTGTTGTGGGCATTGCTGCTATAGACATTGGGGTGCAAACAAAAGTAAAAATGAACTATGGGGACTTCATGGTGATTAAAAAAAAAACAACCTTTTGCACAACAAAGGAAACAACAAAACACAAAGACAGCCTACTGAATGGGAGAAGATATTTGCAAATGCCTTAATCAGATAAAGGGCCAATATCCACCCCCACCCTTCTTAAAGCAAACAGGCCCTTGGTAAATGTGACTGCTTAGCATTTAACAAGAATCTGCTGGAGGCTCAAGCTTTAGCCTGCAAGGTTTTGTATGCAAACTCACAGAACCGTGTGAATATTCAAACAGCCCTCCTCTGTCTTTTTTATACTTTATTTTGTTTGGAGGGGAGGAGCACTCCTTTCAGATTACCATTATAGAGAGAGGATTGGATTTCTTGTTAGGAGGTCACAGGAATCCTAGTTCTGCCACAGACTTGATCTGGGCTTCAGGCAGAGTGGTCTTCAGTGTGGCTGGAGTTCCTGGGCCTGGACACAAAAGGGGTAGACCTCAGTGGACTTCTCTTCTATCCTCCCAGCAGCAGAATTCTATCCCGCAAGTACACTTACTTCAGTGATTTGGCTGAGGCTGCCATCTGATGCCCATTTTGAGAACTTCACTGGCTGATTGCGCACTAGGAGCTTTTTCTACAGTGCTGACTTCCCACCGTGGCCTGCGATGAGAAGGGCCCTTCCTCAGCCAGATTATGGCCTTCCTGTCTGACTCCTCCCAAGTTCATGGGCTTCATGCTTTCCCTTGGGTGGAAAGCCCCTCCTTCTCCACTCAGATTCCCACCCAGGCTAGGTCAACCCAGCCACGGGGATTCTTACATCATTAAAGCCACCCTAAGGGGAACCAGGAGGCCAGGAAATCTATGATTTCTTGTTCTCGTGTGCTCCCTCCCCCGACCCCACCACCCTGCACTTCCAGTTAGCAATGAATTGGTTCTAAGGTAATTCATTCAAAGCAGGAGTGACTTAACTTCTTAAAACTTTCAGGAGGAAATATTTGCATTAAAACAAAAAAGAGCCCTGAAGTAGGGCAATTCTTTTTTTTTTTTTTAATTGAATGCATTTGACATATAACATTGTGCAAATTTAAGGTGTACAGCATGTTGGGTGCCTGGGTAGCTCAGTCTGGTGAGCGTCTGCCTTTCGCTCAGGTCATGACCCTGGGGTCCTAGGGTCAAGTTCTGTCTTGGGGCTCCCTGCTCCAAGGGGAGCCTGCTTCTCCCTCTCCCTCTGCTCATTCTCTCTCTCTCTCTCATTGTCAAATAAATAAAATATATTTTTTAAAAAGGTGTACATGTTAATTGGATACATTTCTATATTGTAATATGATTTCCATTTTCACAATATTTTGTATCTCTATCACATTACATAACTATCCTCTCTTTTTAGTGGTTGTGATAATAAAGTTTTCATCTCTTAGTAAGTTTGATGATCATAGTACAATATTGTCTGTATTGAAGTAAGGGATTTCTTAATTTAAATATAATTAATTAAAAATTATACTCAGGGTAGGGGTGCCTGAGTTGTTCAGTCCATTAAGCATCTGCCTTTTTATTTTTTTTTTTAAGCATCTGCCTTTGACTTAGGTCATGATCCCAGAGTCCTGGGACCTAGCCTTACATCAGGCTCCCTGCTCAGCAAGGAGTCTGCTTCTCCCTCTGCCCCTCCCCCTGTTGTGCACACGTGTGTGCTCTCTCTCTCTCTCTGTCAAATAAATAAGTAAATAAAATCTTTAAAAAATTATTCTAAGGGCAGAATTTTAGATACCTATGTAGTAAAAATATTTGGTACATTGTATCCCCAACCTGATATTCTTCAAATCACAGCAAATAGGTAATAAATTCAGTCCTACCACTAGACATTATATATTATAGGATAAACACCCAGGTTTTAGACAACATATTAGCGACATAAATATCCTAATTAATATACCACTCCACTTAGAAATACATGCATTTTAAGAGATAACCTCTGAGGGGTATAAGGACCAATGCAAAGAATTAATGGTAAATTTAGGTGTATAAGAAATCCTTTTTTTTTTAAATTTTATTTATTTATTTGACAGAGAGATACACACACAGTTGGAGAGGGAACACAAGGAGGGGGAGTGGGAGAGGGAGAAGCAGGCTCCTTGCTCTGCAGGGAACTGGACACAGGGCTTGTTCCCAGGACCCTGAGATCATGACCCTAGCTGAAGGCAGATGTTTAACGACTGAGCCGCCCAAGCGCCCCCAGGTGTATAAGGAATCTTGTGGGGAGATACTTTGAAGCTCAGGGACCTTTCTGGCCACCCTCCAATGACCGAGATTTTGGCACTTCTTGAGGCTCATATGTGGGAAAAAGAGAGAGCCAGAGAGCATGAGCGCTGGGTGGGAGGACAGTGGCAGAGGGAGAGGGAGAAGCAGACTTCCTACTGAGCAGGAAGCCTGTTGTGGGGCTCGATCCCAGGACCCCGGGATCATGACCTGGGCCAAGGGCAGACACTTAACTGACTGCGCCACCCAGGCGCCCCATCTGTCTTTTTTTGTAAAGAGTCACATAGCAAAGGTTTCCAGGATGAGCACAGTATTTTTAATTGCATCTTCCCATTTCCTAAATCTGGATATTATGCAAAAGATGCAGGACCCTCAAACACCAATGTCAGTGAAACTAGAAGGTAATTCTGATTTGAAGAAGAAAATGCTGCCCCACATAGCTGAGATTGCCGTAGAAGCTGTGCAGAGCAATTCAGTACCTTTTAGATAGTCAGGAAAGGGTTTTGTGTCCAGATGGAGTTTCCTTTGAGAATAGAGGCTATAAGTTGGCTCAGTTGGTTAAGTGTCTGCCTTTGGCTCATGTCATGATCTCAGGGTCCTAGGATCGAGTCCCACATAGGGCTCCCCACTTAGCAGGGAGTCTGCTTCTCCCTCTTCCTCCATGCTCTCTCTCTCAAGTAAGTAACATAAAATCTTAAAAAAAAATTATAATAACTATTATAGGGGCACCTGGCTGGCTCAGTTGATGACATTTGCGACTCTTGATCTCAGAATTGTAACTTCCAGCCCCACGTTGGATGTAGAGATTACTTAAAAATAAAATCTCTAGGGATGCCTGGGTGGCTCAGTGGGTTAAAGCCTCTGCCTTTGGCTCAGGTCATGGTCCCAGGGTCATGAGATCGAGTCCCACATGGGGCTCTCTGCTCAGTGGGGAGCCTGCCCCCGCCCCCCCCTGCCTACTTGTGATCTCTGTCAAATAAACAAATAAAATATTTTTTAAAAATCAAATCTTAAAAAAATAACTATTAGAAGATGGATTTCAGGTAATCAAGAGATAACTAAGGAACCCACAGCCAAAGAATCATGGATGAGAACTAAATATATGCTGTCTAGGAACTACAGCGAAACAAATGGGGGACGTGGTGTGGTTATCTGCACTCACATTATAGAACTGAGGCAACTGACCAAAAAAAAAAAAAAAAAGGAAAAAGAAAAAGATCAGAATTGGAAGTTTAATAGGTCATTTTGTATCAAAAGTTCAATTATGAAGCACCTAGAATTTTTCAATTAAAAGAATATATTCTCTGGGTTCTGCTATGGCCCAGACAGTGTTAATTTTCTTACTATTGTGGGTTTTTATTTTTTCCCCCAGAAATTGGTTTTATTTGATGTACCCAAGTCTTAACTTTCTCAACAAAGAAAAAAAATCTCCATTAAAAAATAAAAAGAAAAAAAAAAAGAAAAAGACCAGAACTAGAGTAAATTTGCTAGTGCTGGAATTCAAATAATATCACTTAAAATGTAAATATAAGAGGTATATGTATATATATATTTTTAAGATTTTATTTATTTATATGACAGAGAGAGACACACAGCGAGAGAGGGAACACAAGCATCAGGAAAGGGAGAGGGAGAAGCAGACTTCCCGCTGAGCAGGGAGCCCGATGCAGAGCTCGATCCCAGGACCCCAGCATCATGACCTGAGCCGAAGGCAGACGCTTAACCATCTGAGCCCCCCAGGAGCCCCGAAGTATATGTATATTTAATAGTAAAAGCTAAATACAAAAAAAGAGGTAACTCTATTGACTATCATTGGGTGACAGGGCAAAGGGAAGGAGGGAGAAGAAAGAGTATGATCATTGTTCTGAGTAGGGAAAGCCTATAAAAACAGATGACTAAGGATATGGTATAGAAGAATAGTTTTTAAAAGTAACCCTCCAGGGACGCCTGGGTGGCTCAGTTGGTTAAGCGGCTGCCTTCAGCTCAGGTCATCATCCCAGCGTCCTGGGATCGAATCCCACATCAGGCTCCTTGCTCGGCAGGGAGCCTGCTTCTCCCTCTGCCTCTGCCTACCACTCTGTCTGCCTGTGTTCGTGCTCTCTCTCTAACAAATAAATAAAATCTTAAAAAAAAAAAAAGTAACCCTCCAGTAGGTGCCTGGGTGGCTCAGTGGGTTAAAGCCTCTGCCTTCGGCTCAGGTCAGGATCTCAGGGTCCTGGGATCGAGCCCTGCATCGGGATCTCTGCTCAGCAGGGAGACTGCTTCCTCCTCTCTCTCTGTCTGCCTCTCTGCCTACTTGTGATCTCTGTCAGATAAATAAAATCTTTAAAAAATACTAAAAGTAACCCCCCAAAACAAAGGTGCAAACTTTCCTCAGTATCTGAAAACTGTAGACACATGGGGAAGAAACAAAGAAAACAGATCATGCAGTGAGAGGCTTACAGAAGCAAGACTGTAAAAGACAAAAACAAAGGGGGATTTATCATGCTAAAAAGACAAATTCACCCCATAAAGATAAGAGCTCTGATAGCAATGGACTGTGTAACGGAGCAGGAACCTGCACACAGCAGAGATCCCAGAGGCTGAGGAGAAACAGCAACATCAGGAGGAACCGTACAATAATCCCCAAGGAGCCAGCTTGACCCCAGCGATCTCCATCCGAGCGGTGGTTACACACATACCTGGGGAGCCGTGAGCACTCACCGACCCTATGCCTGAGATTCGGGCATTTTATTGGGTGTATAGTATCACTCAATCACATTTTTTTAATTAAAAAAAATAGTTTGCCTCCTTCAAAATTCAAAAGGATGCTGCTTCGGAAGTCATTCAATCTGGATATCTTGACACCATCTCAAATAACAGAAGCACGTTCGGGTGGCATCTAGTTATTTGTTATTTGCATAGCAAGGTCCAAGTTACACATTTCAGGGGCGCCTGGATGGCTCACCTGGATGAGTCACCACCGACTCTTGATTTGGGCTCAGGTTATGATCTCGAGCGTCGTGAGATCAATCCCCGAGTCGGGCTCCACACTCGAGGCAAAGTCTGCCTGAGAATCTCTCTCTCCCTCTCCCTCTGCCCCTCTCCCCGCTTTTGCTCTCTCTCCCTCTCAAATAAATAAATAAAATATCTTTTAAAAATTACAAATCTTAGGGGCACCTGGGTGGCTCAGTCAGTTAAGCAGCTGCCTTCAGCTCAGGTCATGATCCCAGGGTCCTGGGATCGAGTCCCGCATCCAGCTCCCTGCTCACAGAGAGTCTGCTTCTCTCTCTCTGCATGCCACTCTGCCTAATCATACTCTTTCTCTCTGTCAAATAAATAAATAAATAAATTTTTAAAAATTACAGATTTTAGGGGCGCCTATGTGGCTCAGTGAGTTAAAGCCTCTGCCTTCGGCTCAGGTCATGATCTCAGGGTCCTGGGATGGAGCCCTACATCAGGCTGTCTGCTCAGCAGGGAGCCTGCTTCCCTGCCTCTCTCTCTGCCTGCCTCTCTGCCTACTTGTGATTTCTGCCTGTCAAATAAATAAATAAAATCTTAAAAAATAAACAATAAACAATTAAAAAAATAAAAAATCACAAATTTGAAATACTGATGTGCAAAAAGTTTTATTTATTTATTTATTTTTAAAATATTTTATTTATTTATTTGACAGACAGAGATCACACAACAGAGAGAGGGGGAAGCAGGCTCCCTGTTGAGCAGAAAGCCCAATGTGGAGCTCAATCTCAGGACCTGGGATCATGACCTGAGCCGAAGGCAGAGGCTTTAACTCACTGAGCCATCCAGGTGCTCCCAAAAAGATTTTTTAAAGCACAATTCTTTATTTTCTGAAGTGAAACTAGCTATCCTCATGAACAAAAAGCAGATTTTCCAGAGACTTTTCACTTGTAGAACCCTCCCCTGGGCCCTGAGAGACAACCTGAATTAGTTAGCACCACAAACCGGGTGACTTAAGCAACAGAAGTTAATTCTCTCACATTTCTGGAGGATGAAAGTCTGAGATAAGATGCTCTCTGAAGGCTCTAGGGAAGGATCCCTTCCAGGCTTCTTTTCTAGCTGCTGGTAAACTCCTTGGCTTGTGAGAACATAACCCCAATCTTCAGAAGGCATTTTCCGTGTGTGTTTGTGTGTGTGTGTGCGTGTAACCACATTCCCCCTTTTTATAAAAACACAGTTATGTTGGATTATGGGCCAGCCCTACTCTGGTAAGGCTTCATCTTGAGTTCACTCATTAAAAATTAATAGGGGCGCCTGGTGGCTCAGTGGGTTAAGCATCTGCCTTCAGCTCAGGTCATGATCCCAGGGTCCTGGGATAGAGCCCCGAATCAGGCTCCCTGCTGGGCAGGGAGACTGCTTCTCTCTCTCCCACTCCCCCTGCTTGTGTTCCTGCTCTCTCTGTCTCTCTCTCTCTCTTTCTGTCAAATAAGTAAATAAATAAATAAAATTTAAAGATTAGCATTATTTCCAAACAAGGTCACATTCTGAGGCACTGGGGGATCACAACTTCAATATATGAAAGCTACAGCGATAACAACACCGGGGACTCGCTATGGTTGCACAGATGCACACACCTGCGAACATGGAGCAGTATGCAGATGTTAGGCTGGGTAGTATCTAATAGCTGCCCCAAGATGATCTGGCCCGGAATAGGATCCACTAGCCCAAAAACCTGGGTTGTACTTGAGGAATGAGATATAGCACTGAGGGCGACCATGTGAGTGGAGAGGCTCGAATTTGGAAACTAACGTTCACACAAAAACCTGTGCAAGAAAGTACACAGCTCAAACTTGGAGTCAGCCCAGATGTCCTTCCACAGTGAGCGGCTAAACAGCCACAGAAGCATGGACTCCTGACAGATGCCGCGATATGAATGCATTTCCACGGAATCATGCTGAGGAAGAAAGCTAATTCCAAAAGATTCAGGTTCTCTATGGCTCCGTTTATGCAACACTTTTGAAATGACAAATTAGAGACTCGCAGGACAGATTAGTGCTTGCCGGGGGAGGGGTGATGGCAGGGCAGAGAGTGAGTTATAGAAAGGGAACAGGAGGGGCTGTGCAGTGTTGACACTGCTCCCAGGGTGCATGGGGGCTCAGTTGGTTAAGCAACTGCCTTCAGGTCAAGTCATGATCCCGGAGTCCTAGGGCCGAGTCCTACATCAGGCTCCCTGCTCCGTGGGGAGCCTGCTTCTCCCTCTGACCTTCTCCCCTCTCATGCTCTGTCTCTCTCTCAAAT